>JAGFPH010000893.1:131740-143321 GCA_018207615.1 Philaenus spumarius | reverse complement strand
AAATGTTTATCATATCTGGGTGTGGTTAAATATTTAGTAGAATGCACCAAAAGCATGAATAAAGTGAATGAATTAAGTGCATAAGCACATGCACTTAACTAGCAGAATAAATGGCTAATTTGCGATTTCATTAGTGTGAGTAGTAAAAATTAACATACGTATAATTCATAATTATAGTAGTTTTAATTTTTAATCTGACGGTAGAATTGTATTTAATCAATATTGATTGAACATTAGGTATTGTATTTTCACAATTTAAAAATGTATATAAAATTGTAAAGTTGCTGTTTTAAAAATACATACAAAATCTTCAGAATAGCTTTTTACCATTAATATTCTTATTTTACTAAAAGACATATTTTTATAAAATAATTTTAAATCTCTGGTAATACAAATTGTAAGTAAATGTTTAAAGCTTCTGAGAAAATATACGTAAGTATAAATGTATACTTATTTTCGTACTATATGGGAAGGTTTTGGGGGAAGGTTTTGGGGGAAGGTCTCGTTAGCGCAGTCATGCAAGTTAACGAGATTTGAAACTTTCTAAACATTGCATTGGTACCCAGGGTATTGACTTTCAGCTTGAGCAATTTAAAGCAAAGAAGCTAAAAGAAAAATAATACCAAACCAAGATCTACTACCCTAAAAAAAAATGTTTTTATAACAACAAAATACTGATTAATTATAAAAGAGCTTCAAATGTTAGTAATATCCATACTACAGGTTGTAGAATGGAATGCCCTCTTCAAAATAAAAAAAAAATAAAAATATGAGGCTATCTCAAATACGACTTGAGTTATGTCTGCCACAGTGAAGCCTAGTTAAATGCGTAAAAATTAACCCCCCCCCCCCCAAGGGGTAGGGGGTGGGGGCCAAAACTTATGGAAAAGTCAATATAACCAACACTCATATTATAAAACATAAAATAATTAGGTTTGCATTAAAAATAAAGAAATCTTGTTTAAAGGTGGAGTGCCCCCTTAATGTATGAGTAGTCTTAAGATTAATTTTACAAATTCATAAAATAATATAAAAATACTTGCTCTTAAACCTAGTCAGTAGTCAGTAGCCTTTCGAACTTTTAAGTTTCAAAAACTAGTTGTTTTGTGAAAGTGGAGGAAAAAAGACCATCAACAGCTACCAAAAAACCTACGTTGTTATTAATTAAAAAATTAGTATTATAATACTAATTCTCTCTGAAAGAAGCAGCGCGTGTGCCGGGGCCGGATGCTGAGGTGCAAACAAATTCTACTAATATATTTCGTGCACGTAGGCAGCTATCAATATTTGTTTGTCATTAAAAAGACGTCTGTGAGTTTTTTTTAAAGAAAATGGTTTAGAGATGTTCAACGTAAATAATTTTAAACGACCGTATTTTGAATAGGGTGGTTCGAAACATTATGTTATAAAACTTCATGGAAAATAAACACATACAAAAGTTATATTCAATTTTAGTAAATGATTGTTTACAAGATATTATTGTAATGAACAGTGCAATATCTAAAAAGAAAGGATATTGAAATTACCATTGATGATCCTGGAAATAATTTGAGTCAAAATCAACAGAGGTGGATATAATAAATTATCGATATTAGACTTAAAATATACAAACTATATATAATTCAGCATTAAATGTATAATACCGATTAGTCTATCATGTAGCGATTCCACTGTTAGGGCATTGTTATTAATGGGAAACTAAGTGCTACGGATCAAGATTTTTCAAAACATACTTAAGTATAAAAACTAAAATAAAATTATCAGACACACAGGTAGACATATTATATTTATTTTAAAATCTTGTATAATATTTTAAGGTTGACTATTTTTCAAACTTGTAGTAATTAAAATACGTAATTTGCTATTAGTGAAATACTTTTTAAAGTTTAAGTTTATAGTTCTTTAAATATAATCAATTTTGAAAACATTTTCTTTATTGGTTTAAGTTTTCCAAGCTGTAGCTGTCATGAAATAAATAAAATAAATATTTACACTTAAAAATGCTGTTATAATATTAACATGTTTTATTTACTTGTTTTATTCTCCTTATTTATAGGAGCAGACATACATTGTATTTGGTTTACAAATAATTGTCGATTTACACAATTTATGAGGGTTAGTTCTTTAGCAATTACTAGAGCGTTATTTACGGACATCATTAACTCTTTTGTAAGAAATAATGACTCAAGTCATCCGTTGTTACAGTAACTTCTTGCACCGGAAATCTGTGATCAATAGAGATAGCTGAATTATTATTATTATTTTTTTTAAGAAAGGAAAATCTTTATTTTTTCACAGAGATAAAGCACATTATAATATACAGGACATACAATACAGTATCTATCAACATTTGAATTACACAATTAAATTAAATTTACGAAAATAAAAATAAAAATAAATTATACAATAATCTTTATCAAAAAATGTAGGAAACCCTAAAGGCTCAGCCTGTTTTAGGCTTTCCAACAAAATAACTAAAGCAAACTCATAATGTGCTAATAATGACTATACGATAAAACAAATAATAATAAAGTGCTTTACATAAGATTAAAAGGTGGAATTTATGAATTGCATTATTATGAATTATTTTGAATTATGAATTCAAAAAAGAAATATACAATAAAATTCAAAAATTTTCGCGATTTTTTGACAGTGCAGCCTATATTAATATAAAATTATCCTAATAACTAAAAAACCAACACCAGCAGCAAGACTCAACGAATGACACAGATTTACCAACAACAAAAAACACTCCACATCATCCAGAGAAAACAACCAGGTTTTTAGTTGCATTATAAATATTGTCTTAGATTTTATATCCTTTAAAAATGGGGGAATCCTATTAAAAATACTTGGTGCAGAATGCAAATAGAATTTCACAAAAGCTTTTTTGA
The DNA here is from genome assembly GCA_018207615.1 of Philaenus spumarius. Classification (NCBI taxonomy): domain Eukaryota; kingdom Metazoa; phylum Arthropoda; class Insecta; order Hemiptera; family Aphrophoridae; genus Philaenus; species Philaenus spumarius. The sequence continues at coordinate 140,427 of JAGFPH010000893.1, read as the reverse complement.
ACGGCAAATCTCTATTATATATAGATCGCAGTCTTTGACGGTATACATTCTCATCAGATACATTCTACCCCCTTCTTAGATAAAATAATTTTAATACTTTGAAAACATATAAATGTCTCAAAGGAAGAAGTTTTAACTTCCTAAAGAATGGCAAAGCATGTGAATTTGTAGGGACTTTTAATAAGCACCTAATGAGGTGTTTCTGTTGTATAACGATTGGCCTAATATTTTGAAAGAAAATGCCGCCCCAACATTCAATACCATACTGAATTCTGGACTACACTAAGGCATGGTACATTTTTTTAGTCATCCATAAAGGACACACATTTTTCAAAAGATATAAACTACGAAGACTGACAAATAACTCTTGTTTCATTTTATCAATATGCATTTCCCAGTTTAACCTCTGATCTATAAACAAACCTAAGTACTTTATGGATTCAACATTCTTGATAATATCACAATCACGATCATTCTTACATTCATTTATTGAACCACATCCCGTGTTATGATACTTCACAGATTTATCAAAAGATCCTCTCCCGAATAGATTGAAAAGTATATAGCTGCTCTTGGATACATTTAAGAACATGTTGTTTTTAAAAAAACCACAGTTGCAAAGATTTTAAATAGTGTTCCATTGAGATACTAATTTCTTCATAAGACTCACCATAATAAGACAAAGCTGTGTCATCTGCATATGTGGTAACTTTACCCTTAAAGCGATAATTGCATAAGTCATTAACATATATTATAAAAAGCAAAGCACCTAAAACAGAACCCTACGGAACCCCAAAATTAACCAAATTACTGGTACTAAAACTGTCATCAATTTTAACGCATTGCATTCGACCAAGCAAATAACTCTTGAACCACTCGTACACCACTCCCTTATTCCATATCTATGCAATTAGGCGAGAAGAACAGAGTGATCTACAGTGTCAAACGCCTTCCTGAGATCCAAAAACATACCTCCAACACCCCTTCCCCTGTTAATATTTTCATAAATGTCAGAAATCAAATTTAATAACGCACCACCAGTGATTCTACCTACCCTGAAGCCAAATTGATTCTCACTCAGAATCTTTGAGAAGTCCAAAAAGTTAACCAATCGAGAATACATAAGTTTTTCAATATTTTTGCGAATATGGATCATATCGAGATAGGTCTATAGTTGTTTCGGTCCTCTATCACCATTCTTAAAAATTGGAACAACAACAGCATATTTCAATTTATGAGAGAAAACACCAGTTTCAAAGTTGATGTTGTAAATGTAAGTGAGTATTGGTGCAATTTCCTCAGCTACAAACTTAACAAGGTTAGTACTTATACCATCATAACCAGTGTGCCTTTTTCACTTTAAGAGACTTTATTATCTTTACAACCTCATCTGATAAAAGAGGAGTAACAAACATGGATGCCGTCTTATAATCTGTGTTAAAAACCTCATTATACCTCTTTATATAATTTTCAAATATCTCCATCTTTCTTGTGTTTACTTCTACAACAGATAAAAAATTATAATTTATAACATTAAACATTATTGTGATTGCATTTTACAATACTGTGAAGTCGTGGTCAAACTATCGCAGTATGTTGTAGAACATATTATTTTTTTGAAAAAAATTATTTTGAATACTATTACAATAGTGTTTAATAAATTTGATGTTACGCATTAAATATATATTTTTAATTAGATATTTTATTGGTATAAAATAACAAAATTAGAGTGATTATCACACGTTAGTATAATATAATAAATTAACAGAATTTCTGAAATACCACCTTAATAGTTTTGTTTATCAATGGCAATATCTTAAAATTGACTGAAAGAAAATTATTTCAACTTAAATGTATCTTAAGGCATTGTTATTAAAAGTCGCTTATCTTAAAACGTGTTTTATGTAAGTGTATTTTTGCAAATATCAATCTACAGTATTTATTATGTATTCACGAAAAATGATTACAACATCATAATGAAACTATACAATTGAGAATGCCAATAGTACTTAAACAAAAAAGTATTTTAATTTGACAGATTATACTTAAAATAATAAAATTGTGTATAATCAGTGGCTTCGATAGCGGGCCCGCAGGCCCACGGAGCGGGGGGGCCCGCGAGCTGGGGGGGGGGCGCGAGCCTTGACCGGGTTTTTAAGTAAGTATTGTCAAAAATTACTATAATAAGCTAAATGTCTGCAGACATGATTGTGCATCCAAAACTGCAATAACCATTATAAACGATTACCATACAATGAAAAAAACTACAAAATACTCAGTTTAAAGCATTGGCATTAGATAAACAAAGGACACGAGATAATCCGAAAAGTATATACTAGAAAGTGACCAGTGGAGAATGGATGTTTGGTAAGTTTATAATCTTATATAAATTGATAATAAGTGACATATTTACAGCCTTGAAAACACAATCACTTGGATTTTTTTAACTAGTAGTTCTGTGAACAGTAGACATCGCTCGTTGAAATAACAAAAGTAGTTTTGAGCTTAGGTTAAAAATAGTGTGCCAGTAAGGAAGTAAGCAGAAGGTTTAGCCAGTGAAACATTATTTTGCAAATCCCGCGATTCTGTGGTTTCAAGTTATTGTTTTTTTCTTTTCTTGTGCTTTAACTACTAAAGATTTTCTTTTAAGGGGGCATTGTGTTTTATTTAGGTTAATAATGCGTAAAGGAGCTAAAAATATAGCGTTATTGAGGGAAAACATAGAATTAAACATTTACATACTTAAATAACTAAAACTTAACAATGTATTTACAGTTCCATATATATTCCAATATTAGAAATACTAAAAAAACTAACGATGTTAAAGCGGCGTGATAGTGATCTCAACCCACGTAGCAACACGTTCCACGCTGTCCAGCGGTCATTTTTTGTATGTCCTTTATCGCCGCGTGGTTTCATTTGTTTCATCTCATTTTGTGATTCAAGTAAACCTAAGTCAAATACTTTTATAAAATAATAATTTACAAGTATACAGTTCAATTATTTGATTTATCCTCTACACTTTCTTATAATAATATGTCATTTTTGGGCAAAGGATATATTCCCAAATTACTATTTAAAACTGGCCTAGTTTTGTTAGCAGTCTTGTAGTATAAACATAAAAACTGGTGTTTTCAAAATAAGAAATTTGAAATTGATAAATATTTTTATACAGTTCTATTTAGAACTAAATTACGAAACTTTTTTTCATTTATGAAAAAAATTACAAAAAATGTTTACTACTATTTATGTAGGCCTAAAGTTGAACCTTTTCCTTTCGTTGCTGAACATGCTTGTTTCTTGAGCTAATAACTTTGTTAATTTTAATTCAATCATTTTTTTACTGGCACATATGCATTCTTTGAACCTTTATCTACAAAAAAGCTATGGAACACTTTTGAATTGGTTTAGAATAAACATATAAAAACATGGTTGAAATTCAAAAACTTGGACGATTTTTAACAAATTTTAAGTTTTCGGTCATTTTGTGAGCTTACCGTAAGAGATTCGGGAAAAAATGAAGAATGCAATTTTGTTGAAAATCTAATTTGCTACCCGCAAAATGCTATTTGTTTTTAAATTTGACTTACGGTTAAGTCACGAACTGGCTTTGGAAAAACGCTTATACTAAAGGAAACGGTCCGGCCGCAATTTTTATTTTATTTAAGGGGTTAAAAATGAAAAATGGAAAAATCGTATATATACATGGCTCGGCCTAATAATAAGGAACACTCATGCAAAAAATCATCAAAATCGGTCAAAGCGTTTGACCGTAATCGTGAGACAGACAGACATACAGACACACAGGCGAAATGCCGAACGGTGGAGTTAAAACGGAGACCTCTCTTCGCTCGGTCAATAATACTAATTTATTTGTTAAAATAATAATCTAATCTCATGAATTCTATTACTGCTACATTTAAGAGGAATACCAATCTTATTACTATTCGTTTTTATGACGAAAGTTAGTTAAAACCAATAAGAGTGTTTTAGACCAGTTTAAATGATACTATTAACAATACATTTATTTCTTTGTATGAAATATAAATTATTTTACTTATTGAATTTACTTTAATTAATATTTAACATATTCTGTAATAATTATCTCATGTCTCAGTAGTAGGTTTTTGATTCATACTTGGAGCGCGAGTGTAAGAATAACGTATACAAAAATTATATATTTTATTTTATATCGGTCTTCCTTGAGGCCGAAAACTACTAATCATGGCGTTCATGCAGTAAAGGAAATGTCGGGACATATGCCTCGGTTAATGAATAAATTAACCCGTTCACTCGTCAATAGTAGTCTAATAATGGTTTTAAAGATATTATAGGGGGAGGGGGGCCCGATGAACAAACTTGTGGGGGGGCCCGCCGGTTCTTATCGCCGCCACTGTGTATAATGTTTATAACATAGCATAAAGTGTATTTAAAAAATAAAATAAAAAATAAAAAACTAAATAAAATGTTTTCCTTACCAACGCTTTCCTAAAGTGATTAGTAAATACTGATATTTAGGTATGTATTCTAGAAGCCCTCAAAATCTTTAAATTTTTTTAGCTAATAGCGAAGTGTATATAAATACAAATTGTACTAAAAACTATCATTAACTATAAATTCTCTTGCTTGTCTACTTACATTTCATTTTCTATAACAAAATTTAAGCTATATTGAATCACTAATTTTGTAATATTGAGCTTTATTTAGTAACTAGCTGGCCCGACCCGGCTTTGCACGGATAGACAAATCAACCTGATACTAATAAATTAGTTTTGTAGGCCTAACCTAAAATTATATTCAGTTTTTGATCTAAATCAGTTGTTGATCAAAATCAGCTGTTTTAAGCTTTTCATACGAACAGCTGTTTTTTGTGCCCCTGATAAAATCAAAAGAAATCTTTCTTCTTCTTCCTTAAGATTGACCTTCCATAAGATTAACATTAAAACTTTGAGGGCCACTGGGGCGTAGCCCTAATGTCCTAGGACTTCAGTAAATGGCCTAAAACCTTCCCAGGGTTAACCTGTGTTACTATGCAAAATATTCAAAGCAATCGGATGGACGGTTTGGTAACGCATAAAGGACAAACATACAAACATACATTGAATTTTAAATATATAGATATAGTATACTTTTTATAAATATAAAAAGTCAGAAAGTAGCATTACAAATTTTGGAAAGTACACTGAAAGTATTAAGCAGTTTATAAACCCTTTTTAAGTATGATTACTGAATTACTTGTTATTTTTATTTTCCATCAGTTTGAATTTGCCAATAGAAACATATAATTGTAGACTAAATTTAATTGTAAAATGTAATTTTTTGAAAAAATATTTATATTAATATTTAAATCTTAAATAATGCAAATTTAAATTTCACAGTATCTATCAAACGTAAAAGAGTAGTTCTTTTAGTAAACAAATTTAATCGCTAAACAGTAGAAACGACAAATTTTTATTTATACTTTCTACAAGTATTTTAGTATTCATCTATTTAAAACTCAGGATTGGTATACATAGTGATATTTAAGAAACGAAAATTGTTGGACAGACTGAAATCAAAGCAATGTACGACAGAAGATTTTGTAAAATATTCCAAGAATAATACGCAGTATAAAATTTACCCTTATATATTATTTCATCTTAACCAAACACTACATACTATATAACTCCAAAACCAATAAGACCATTGTTTTATTTGAGGTGAAACCTATATTAGCCGTTTCAAAACATAGAATAATAAACACTTAGAAAATATTATTTTGTGAACTGACTAATATGGTAATCTCTAAATTGATTGTCAATATTCATTGTATTGAATTACTATATTACAATATTCATTGTATATAAATTATCAAAAGAAAGTGTAGAGAATAAATCAAAGAATTGAACTGTATACTTATAAATTATTATTCCATAAAAGTACTTGATTTATGGACAACGTGGGAAATGTTGGTACATGGGTTGAGATCACTATCACGACGCTTTATTATCGTTTGCTTCCATTATTTCTAATATTGGAATATGATATGGAACTGTAAATACATTGTTAAGTGTTAATTATTTAAGTATGTAAATATTTAATTCTATGTTTTCCCCTTAATAACGCGATATTTGTAGCTAACTTACGTATTATTAACCTACATAAAACGCAATGCCTCCTAAAAGAAAATCTTTAGCAGTTAAAGCTCAAGAAAAGGAAAAAAACGAGAACTAGAAACCCCGGAATAGCGGGAATTGCAAAATAATGTTTCACTGGCTAAACCTTCTGCTTACTTCCTTACTGGCACACTATTTTTAGCCTAAGCTTAAACCACAATTGTTATTTCAACGAACAAGGTCTACTGTTTACACAACTACTAGTTAAATAATAGGTGAAGAACAATGTTCAGTGTTTGTGGTAACAGGTGCAGATTGTACAAATTTGTGAAACAGTTATCAACCTAATTATTGGGACTTTGGGGAACAATGACGGGTTTGCTAGTTAACCTCAAATGTTGTGCTTATATGTAGGCCTATGCTGCCAAAGCGCCTTTGGTAGCAGTTGTGGTGAACTCGCTCTTTATATTCGTTTTTCTTGACATAACACTTACGACCTAGCTCCATATTTTAGGTTCCCCAATTATAATCGTTCAAAACATGCAACAGCAAAAACTACTTTTTTGAGGTAAAATGTAAACCCTTTGGATCATATTTTGTATATATGTTCATTACTCGTTTTTCGAATAAAAAAATGATCATCTTTTTTAATTACCCACCAACATTTACTTTCATTAGAGACAAAAAATGTCAACTTAATATTTGAAATTAAATAAAGTAAAAATAATACAAAATAAAAAAAGTAAAATACATACAAATAAATAAATATGCCTAAAAATGTTAAACGATTTTTACTTTAACTTTATGGTCAATAATTTCTTAAACGTATTATTTTGAAATGTCAATCACGTGACTAATATTACAAACATTTAAAAACATATTTATATTTGTTTCCAACTTATTTTAATAACATTAGTTATCTGACTCAACGGTTTCACAGTTGAGAAATTCCTGTAAATTTATAATTATTACTTTTTAATTCGTGGAGCAATGGCGATAAACTAGTCATATTAGGCTTTAATTATGATCTTTAATGCATCGGCCAGGGTTCAGTTTGAACATGTTAAAAAGTTGTATTTTACGTCATGTTCTGTTGCAAATTAAATGATAAGCTGCCTCGTTTCTACTAAAATCAGGAACGTTTACTTAGTTCAAATTAAACCTTAACCTCAAGGAGCTCTAATGAGTATACATAAGTAATGGTCAAGAAAAGGTCCAAGAAACTGTTGACCTGAACACTTATGTACGATAGTAAAGCTATCTAGTACAATAGCACGTATAGTATTCATGAATAAGAAGGAAGCAGCAAAGATTATTAGATTGTGTATCGATTTTGATAGTTATCTAGAACCATATAGCAATAATATTATTAATATTTTAGATTAGTCTAATAAAAAAAAAAATCATTTAGTGAATGATTATATATTATGTTCCTAAAACAACTATTTGTAGCTGCTTCTATCATCCATGAGTGAGTTAAACATAAGAAACCCTCTTTAAATATCTGCTGAAACTTATACATGATATGATATATTACTTCCCAGTTTATTTTTAACTTGATCTTAGTGCTGCTGAAGGATGTGCATATTTTTGTATTCAATTATTTATTGAAATGAAAGCTTGTAATTTATCTAATGCAATCAATAAATGGTACATAACGTCGTGTCGCTCTTTTCTCTTTACTCAACTGTTGTTGTTTTTTCGTTGTAATATTAAAAGTATATTGTAAAAAGATTTTTAACGATAAATTATGTGAAGATTGTTCTTGTAGATACTGTTATTCATTTGCATTGTTATACAAACAATCACTTAAATTGGTGCATTATTGTCTTACTACTTACCGCAATACAAAGCAAATTTCCTGTTGTTTATTAAAACTACTTATTTGAATTCCCGATTATTTGAAAAAAAGTGTACTTTTTGCATAAGTAAAGTATACCTAAAGCTATATAAGTAACAACTAACTGTACGCCATTATGAAATACAATTTAACACGTTCACTACTACGCAAATTTCGTATTTCCTATGCGAAGAGCTGAACTTTTATTTTTTATATTTATACCCTAAATGAGTAGAAATTGCTTTATTTTTTTTATTTTTGAACCTTTCTACGTAATAAGCACTAATATTTTAAAGCGGACGCACATCTGCGCCCATAGCATATAGGATTAAAATTGGCGTGCGAAGCACTTATTTCTCTGTGTATTGAAAATTATCCAAAAACGGGGGTTGACGTGCAAAGCACGCAATGCACTGTGCGTCGTCCGCTTCATAATGTACAGTGTCAAGCTCTCCTGTGCGTCCTTAGCAGTGAACATGTTAAAACTACTTATTTTAATTCTCTGTTTATTTGAATAACAAAAACTAACAGTATAACATTATGAAATACAATTTAAAACGCCTACGACACTAAATATTTTACTTTGAATAAATAATTAAAAGTGAGCTAACCGGGTGGTCTATGAACGGGACTTGAACCCACGACCTTTACCGCTTTGTACTACTACTGTGCCAACTGAGCTACCCTGACAACACCAGCATTTTTAAAATTTGTAATGATTACATTTTTTGTTAAAAGACATTGAGATCAAT
>JAGFPH010000893.1:83008-124491 GCA_018207615.1 Philaenus spumarius | reverse complement strand
TTGGGGGTTGCGGGAGAGCCTAATTTTAGCCAAAGTTTTATTTCGGCTAAGTGCCATTCGATTGAACTCGGGCAGAACCTTACGTTCGTGTTAGCTCGGTTTTCCATACGTTATAACACAATTTATAAAAATAATTCGGGGTACAGCGAAGCCTAAGCTCGGTCGAGTCCGTCGTTTTGGTTCGGGTAAGACCGGTAGAAATATATTACAAGGGGGTGCGGCAACGCCTATGGTCAGCCTAAGCTTTATTTCGCCCAAGTACGGCTTTCGGGGGTTGCGGGAGAGCCTTACGTTCGGAAAATACCGGTTTGCTAGTCTTAATTTCTCTAAGTCCAATTCGGATTTACTCGGGGGCGATCGGGAGTGTTCGGGATTATATAATGCAATTTATACTATATTACAAGGGTACTATAACAATTTAAAGCTAATAATTTCTCTAAGTGACCTTCGGTCGGATTCGGGGACGATCGGTAATGTTCGGAGTGTTATAATGCAATTTATACTATATCCCGACAACACTATAACACCTTGTATCTGACACTAGGTTGCTGACGGATGGTAAACTTATATACCTCACAAAACAGTACATTCTCAACAGAGTCGGCCTAGCTTAACCGCTAGCGCTGCGGACTCGGGTCATGGTGATACCCGGTTCGACTCTCGGCGACACCCAAACTTTTTTCAAAGCAAAAAATTAAATTAAATTAAATATTAATTATTACAAAACAAGATGGCTGCCAAAAAAAAAAGATGGCGGCTCAAAATTCCCCAAAATCTTTAAAAATCAAAAATTCCCCAAAATTCCCAAAATTTCCAAAAATCAAAAATCTTCAAAAATCCAAAAATGTTAGGATAGGTTAGGACCCCAAAAAAAAAAAACCCAAAATCCAAAAATCAAAAATCTTCAAAAATCCAAAAATGTTAGGATAGGTTAGGACCCCCCAAAAAAAAACCCAAAATCCAAAAATGTTAGGATAGGTAAGGACATCCAAAAAAAAACCCAAAATCCAAAAATGTTAGGTTAGGTTAGGACCCCCAAAAAAAAACCCCAAAATCCAAAAATGTTAGGTTAGGTTAGGACTCAAAAAAAGTGGGCGTGGCTTGGGTTAGGAACCAAAAAGACCCAAAAAAACACCCAAAAAAGGGGGCGTGGCCCAAGGTCAATGACCTTCCCCCACCACTTTTGGCGCCATATCATGGGGGACTCTACTCATGTGATTATGTCTTTGTGATAATCGGTGTTGCAGTTGTACTGAAAGCAACTACTGACATTGCTTTTTCATACCATGGAAGCACCTTCATGTGATTGTATTTTTGAACATCAGCCATTTTGATCTGGGGATTTTGATGACTGTACTTTTTGACAGCCTCGCGATTTACGGCGGGATTATTTTGCATTGTATCTTCTGACAGACTCCCTATGTGCTTTAGCACTATTAGTACTAAACAAACGTTTTCGCCGTTTTTCCCCACATGCCTGAGTGGTTTGAACAATGGAACAATGATCTGACTCAACAGTATCAGATGACAAACACGGTTCTGTCGACGGAGATTGAGGCTGAGCGTTTTGGAGACCATTGTCTGAAAGCTGCTCTATTTCCTCAATATTATCCTACGCAATATATGAGGGAACAGGAGTATCAGGAATATAAGTGTTTAATGGAATGAGAACATCAAAATGGCCTCTTGTTAGCTCCGCAGTAAACCTCAGTCTTCCAATTCCCTCAACAGGCTCTCCAAAACTCTCCCCTAATAAAATACCGTCTCTATACACCTGCAGCTCATAGGGGAATATTTCAGATGCTGTTTTAATTCCACATATTATGGTACCGAAAGTTGTTGGTTTGTTCATGTCAGCTACATATTCCGCCTTAGTTCTGTAAATATCCAAACTGTTCATTAGATATGATGAATATAGAATATATGAATATAGATCTAGGCAGCAAAATATATAGATAGAGGACCCGATCTGGATTTGCCAGGAACTATAGAGAAATCAAAGTTAAATGTATATTAACCAAACAAAATATATCAATAAATATATTATACTATGTATTTTTATGGAACAAAACCCCCCTAAAATTTTGAATGTTTTGAAACCCTTTCTTAGCCAGCACCTATGGCCCTATACTAGAGGAAGCTACATAACAAATGTCATTCCAATCCGTTCAGTAGTTTTAAAGAAATCGTGATTTAGTCATTTTGAACCCCCCAAACCCCCCTAAAATTTCGAATTTTTTGAAAACCTTTTTTAGTGAGCACCTATGGTCCTAGAGGAAGATACCAAATTTCGTTCCCTTCCGTTTAGTAGTTTAAAAAAATCGTGATCAGCGAATCAGTGAATTTAGCTTTTATTTATATAGATAATATTTGTAAATAAATATATTTACATAATATTAATTTACAAACATTATTTATTTTCTATACTTATTTCAGAATCTGATGTAGTGAAGTTTGTTTGCCACACTTTATTTACTTTGTGATCTGTAATGAGTAACCTTTAATGTCTTAGTATGGAAAATGGGTTTTAAAAATAGTGAAAAAACATGTAGTTTAAGTTAGAATTTGGATCTAAAAAGAATACAAAAATAAAAATTTGTTTAAATAAAATGTGTTTTAAGCTAACTGACGTATATACATTTAACTTAATAAGGAGTCTAAACGAGTTTTTCCAGATCACGGAGGTACCTTTCTAAAAACATATTTACCTACTTTACCAAATAAGTACATGAGCAATGTACAAAAAACTACATAATCTTATTAATTGTTTATATTTTGAAGGCTAAACCACACATACCCCGAAAAATAAATCACATACAATCATTGACTCAAAATAAAATGTAAACACATATTCCAATTGCACAAACATGTATGGTATTCACAACAAGAAACTGATTAGATTGACACAATTATTTACTCTTATACTTTTTTGTACAAATGCAATCCAATGTTTTGACATAACCACGCAGAACTACGTATATATTAGCTTTATATCACTAAGAATCTTTGCTTTTTATGTAGTAGTTTCATAGTAGTAAATATAGTTTGCTACTAATTCAGATAAACATATAATGGAAATATAATCATTTATTTTAATCTCTTCTACATCAAATATAAGTATTAGGACTTCACGTACCTATATCTTCTTTACTAGAAATTACACATATTTTTCTCGGATACAATTAATTATATTTAGTCAATAATAAAACTAATTCTTTTTAAGATACAATTATTTGAGGATTATTCCAGGTGTTCTTCTCTCCAATTTATTTTCAGATAATTATCTTTATTAACAATACTAATGCTACTTTGAATTCGTATGTAATATTTTTTAAGTTGAATTAACATGCATTATCAAAAGAACACTTTTTAGTTATTAATTTTGTAATTTTTTTTTTGCGAATAAACTGAGCGGATATCGATGCCTAGAAGAACAGTTTTTAAATTTAAAATTTTGTAAAATATTTTTTAAGATGTGAAACATTCTAATAATGCACCATCAGGAAGTCCTTGTGGCTCCTGGTGTGTAGGATTCGTAACCCCATATTCTACATCAACTATCAATTATTTTCTTTCCGTTAGGAACATATTAGCTAGTAATAAAATGTGTTAATTCCTGGGACTGGCCTTTTAAACCAATCATTTATTAGGCAACGTGCATATAATTATACACGTCTGTTGTTAATGTTTTGAATCTGATAAAATAACAATGTTCAATAAAATTCTTATATCATTATCTTTGTTCAACGATCGAAGATAATCATAATATCTAATAATTATTATATCCATTTTCGGAAAACCGACTAACAATAATTAATTGTTACATGGAAGATAATTTTAATTTACAGTAGTTTCGAAGGAAATATCTTAATTCCGAATATATCTACGACGATATGTGACCTACTAAAATGTAGGTATATAATTTATAAAATATAAAATGCATACATATATTTATTCCTGCAAAAAGTATACTATAAAATATAATTTCTGTATACTTTTATATAATTTCTAATTATAAAGTTCAACAAGAAAAAGATAAACATTTGCAAAACGTGTATTCTTAAATAAATAAATTTTAACAGAGATAATGATCCTCTGACAAGTTTTCCTCTATAATGAACCATTAAGTAAATCTTACTCTTTACATTTATTGTTTTGATATATTACTACCAATCTCTTTTATCTTTAACTTTGTATTGTAAAATTATTTAGTTTATTTTCTTCTAATTATAATTAAAATATAACATATCATTATTTACGGTTAACTATTTATTAAATTTAAATGTTCTTAACTTTAAGTTATTAATTTCTGATTCTTAATATTTTTTAAATAATTTTTAGCCGAACTTGTTAATAAGAAGTTATTTTAAATTCAAACAACTTTAGACCTATTTAGAAAGCTGTATTTTTTAAGTCAATTGGTAACATAATTATATTAGTTCGCTTATCTGTTTGTTAGGTTTTAGAAGTACAATTAGTAAACTTGATTTACAGGTAAGGTACTTGCCCAAACCAGCTGTTTCTTCCACTAATTAGGGTCAATCATGGTAAAACTTTAGTTTCCAAAGTAATTTCTGGACGGTATAGTTCAATATAACTAACAGTATATTACGCTATTATAAGTTTTAAATCTTGAAATCAATTCCAATGATTTGTCTATACAAAAGAAGAAATAGAATTAACCTTAAAAAAAGGATAATACATTTATATTAGTGTAATGTTAAACATATTATAATATTTGTAACCAAAACATTACTTAGTATTTATGTTACCTAAGTATTAGTAATAATAACGCATAAGTCATTACTCATTATTTGAAAAACTTAGTATAAAACATTAGCTATATAAAACTTAACTATTTAAAAAATATTAAAAACAATTTAGTAAATACTACATTCACAACTTAAAGCCAATTTATTTCATGTGCGTTTATGGCTAAATCAATCTCTAAATTCTGCTTTTTGTACTTTAATATAATAAGTATTAAATTTAATGATCTTAAAATTTCTTACAATCATTTTTTAAGCCGCTACAAATGGAAATATAACAACGGTAAAATATTGTAACAGGTTAGTAGACCATGTAAAGGCTAATCATTCACTTATTAACTACTATTATAATATGAATAGCATATCATACATGTAAAAATAAATACATTACACAATAAGCCTACAATTAATTTTAATGTTTGTATTAAGTTAAAACGTAAATTTAAATTAAGTAAACAAGTCTTTAAAAGTCTTTGTGAATAGGGTTAAAAGGGTTTTCAGTATTTTGGTTAAAATTATTCATATTTAAGTAGTTAAACGTATAAATAATGGTATCAGTATAGTATAACGTGCAACGAAATAGAAAACGTAGATTTGCATTTTAAATTAGGCCGACGACCGAGCTATACAAGTAAAACAACATTCTGAACGAAATTTATAATTACGTCGCAAATATTCCAGGCAAGGTTCTTTTGGTGGATCTAGAAAGTGAAAACGAGAAGGGTAAGAAAATAAGACTAAAGGAGAAAAAACAGTTAATATAAAGTTTCAGTAAATGTATTTAAACATTCAGAAATGATTGTTTAAAATAACATTCCGAACTATTTATGTGTAGTTTTGTTTGGTTTAAAAGAAATAGTTAAAGTTCTCGGTATATTTCGTGCTTGGGAAGTCAATATAATATTGTAATCGCAGCTTTACCCTTACATTAAGACACGATAATAGTAGTAATACTTACAGTTTGTATTTGTTTCGGAAAACGTACTTCAATATTGGAACAAAATATGCGTCAAAATTATCACATTAAGTTTGCAAGATATTGTACCCAATGTATACGTATTATTCTCTTGCAATACCGTAATCGATGATAGCGGGTTTACAACGTAGGTAACGTTGTAGGCTGCACATGATTTTTAAGGAAACCATCACACAAAATTGGTGAAGGTGCGATTATTAGGTTCTCTAAATGGCTAAATAATAAAATATACATCGAGGTTTATTTTAATGTTTTATTAAATACAGTTTATCAAAATATTGTATTGAATTACTATGATTGTTGTCTTACAGTTTTAAAAAGAGACATTGACTTATTTAGTAAAATGTAGTGTGAGATAATTTGTTATACACATTTATCTAATATTGCATTCATTTTTTAGATTATTTAAACTGAAACATATTAATTTTATTCTAGTTTATGGGTAATTAAATTTTATTTAAATGGTGTGTTGCTATTATGACATTTTGTTATTTTAGTTTGTCAAAAAAATATGATTTATTTAAGACCGATAGATAATTGTTTTTGTGGTTAAAAAAAGTATTCAGTTGAAATTATTATAAATCATAATGTCAAATTGACCTAGGAGATAAATTTGAGTTTAGTAAAAATATTTCGGAGTAAAAATGTTACCAGTATACAGTATTAATTAGGTTTAAGTTTAGATAAGTGAAGAAATGCATAGGCGTTCTAGAATTTGCTTTACCCCGTATTGAAAGTTGACATTTTCTGAATTCTTCTAGACTGCGGTTAATGCAAGTAAGGTTTTTATGTGTTGGTAGAAATAATAATGTTTAATTCAGTTATTTACATACAATGTATCACAATTACTTTAATAACTTGTGTAACAAACTACATGTATTCATTTGCAATGCAATTATATTTTTTTATATTGTCACAACAGCAATATTATTCCAAAGATATTTTAGTAATCCATGGAATAAATTTAGTAAACACAATTTATATAAATGCAAAAAGAAAAATGTTATGGAGTTGTTGACAGAAATTTATTCGCATAAAAATATAAAATTTACACCTCCAAATTGATTGGTGAAAGATATGTATGTTCAACTAATATCCGTGAGTTCCAGGAGTGATTTCAAGAGGAAATATTTAACACCATAGTTATGGGACAGTAACTTGTTTTTTTTTTTTTAATTCTGACCAGTATATTAGGTTGCCAGACCAGGCTATTATTATATATAAGAGAAGATACTAAATATGAGAGGGTGGCAAATATTTAGTTCTATTTTTCCCCCGCTTATTTGAAGAGTTGGAATATTACACGTTTTTTTATAGAAATACTGTGAATTTAAATGTAGAAATATTCAGCCCATGATTTTTTCATGTATCAGCTAACTAGTTCAAAGATTTACACTTGATACAATTAAATTATGTACAATTAAATTAAATTATGTACCATATTAATAAGTACTAAAGTACAAAACAGAAAAATAAACTTCTGTGCTGAAAAAGACTGTGCCACCGCATTTTTAAATGGATGAATCCGGCAATTATTAAACAGTTAGCAATGTTAGAGAATTCAAAGATAGTACATTTGGAAGACGATAGTTATCACTTTAAAAGTACCAGCTAAAGTACCAGCTTTATTATGCACCCTCGTCTAGGTTGAAATGTTCAGTTGCATACATATGTTTTAAAAAGCAGTGCAGAGTAAAGAAACGATAAGGTATAGGTTTATTAACGCGAGTGTTTAGTGCGCTTATATGCTAATATTTCTAAAAACCAATATTAATTCCTGGAACAAAAAATATATGCTCTGGACAATTTTATTAACAAATGGAAAACTATTGTTTACGTCTATAGCAGTGACAGAGTAGAGACTTGGTAGTTCCTGATGCGATGCACAGCTGTAATTCCATGTTCAAGAAGTATTAAGGATATTCAACGTGAAACTCAGTGAAAGTGTATTTAGCTTTTGGAGCTCATCAGTTCTCATTTGTAAAAGGTAATATAGAGCTTGAAAAATTAGAGCGACGACCAAAGAGGCCAGTTATTTAGTAATGAAAATAAGCAGCAGTTACTCAGTTCAAGTACGTCACAAATGCTAGTTCATTTAGTGATGGTAGTTGAACTAACGCGTCTAAAATAATTCAGCTCAGTGAAGCGTGAAAATAATTCAGATTTTTGTATTATTTTTAAGATATCTAGCCCTGTTATTTATTTATTGTTTGTTGTCTATCTAGTAATGGAATTATATTATTATTTATCCGACAAAAAATACTTCGCCCACATTTATATGGTATAAGGTAAATACATTTATATTACACTATTTTTATGATTTAGTTAGTGCGACAATCGAAGCGTTATTACCTCAACATATGGAAGAAATTTCGTCAAAATCTGTCAGCCATAAAAAAGTATCTTATCTGCGCATGTTAATTATATTCGGCACAAACTAAATACTGCACTACAAAATAGCTGAGATTGCAATACATTTTGTTAACAAGTTTAAAATATTTGTATAAAGTTACATTCACTTGATAAAATGTTTAAAGTAGATAATTAAAAATACCTACTTTACTTTTACCTTACTTTTTTTTAAGTATAAACTAAAGGATATTTTACAAGTCCTACGAATTGGTAGTGTTATTTCTGAGATGCAGATACGTTTCTGGACGAAGCATAAGATAATTAATCGCTCTTCTATGTTTGTAGTTTATTAGTTATTTATCATTTAAATTTAAAACATCAACCTAAGTTTATTTATTATCTATTAATTATTGTTGTTCAATTTTATAGTATTTAGTACAAAGACATTGCCATCATTTGTGTGTTTAAATCAATATACAACGTTTCGGGAATATTAATTACCTCCCTTTATCATCTGACTACTATCTAAGGCAGATTTAAAACCTACTATAAACCTACAGATCTAAGCCTATGTTTAAGAGAAACAATGTAAAAATTAAAATATACCACTAACCTTAAACGTGAATGTACGTAGTAAAAACTGCGGAAACTGAGAAGTGATTTTTTTTAACACAGAAAACACATACATATATACCTAACTGCAAAAACGTGTTGACAGACTGTGGTCAGAACAAAAATTGGCCATGTGCCGAGGGGAGTGGTCTATTATTTGTATCAGCTAACATTATTTACGAGAATTCAATTATTTTAATATGTTTAGTTTTTAGTCACTTGATAACGGGAGTTGATTCATATTCCCGAAACGTCGTGTATTGATTTTAACACACAAATGATTTCAAATGCCCAAATAATCAATAATAATACAATTACTCATTTGTAAACAAGGTTAAACTTCTCAAAAATGTCAGTCTTTATGTTTTTGTATTTTGTTACTACCATTTAATTTTTATTGGTTTAATATAGAAAATAAGTACATACTTTGAACTTGTTATGAAACAAATTTTAACACAACGCTACACTAAATACAAACTTCAATATTTTAATGTAATAACTGATAGCGTTTACTAGTAATAACAGAAAAAAAATAGTTTAAATTATTTGGAGCATATGTTGCTTCTAAGAACTCGGTAAGAAAATATTTAAATTAACAATTTAAGAGCCACCATAGATAATTATAAAGTAGAATCTTTGTAACCTTAATAAAGTGGGTTTTAATCATTAAATTTTTCTTCTTTTTTTGCGTATTCTGCAGAATATAATGTCATCCGAACAGTCATTAATTCAGAATAAATTTAATTTAAATAATGAAAACCGAAACAAAAAAAGAATTATGAATACTTTGTAGGTTCATTATTAGTAGTATGTTCTGTGGCTATAATATGTGCTTGTACGACAAAACAAAATTATAAATGAAGTTATCTAGGTTTTATAATATATTTTTTACAATTTTGAATAATGTATTCAAGTACACTAAAAAAGATTTTAACGCTACACGAAGATTTATGATTCTCATATTGTGGAGCTTTAACAATAGCAATACATATTTATGAAGGTAAGAACTAAACCTAAGTTTAAATAAATATTGATTTATTCCTACATGTTTTAATATTTTAATTTACCACATGACCTGGACCACATTGCCTAGACCTAGGCCTACTTCTTACATTTATATTTGTGCATTGCAGTACCGGTACTTTCAAAGTTAAGTTTTCTTCTTTTTATAGAAACTTTTCCTCATTAAAATGTATATGTGTAATAATCCATGATTTTAGCTACTGTTCCATTTCTAAACTAAATATAACTATAAAATGTATTTCTTCATTGTAAGATCAAACATTGTTAGAACGAAAATTGTATATTGTATCTGACATTAATCAATCGAAGACTTTGAAAACTAAGAACTTCACACTGAAATTTGAGACAAAATCTGAATACAAAATCATCCGTGATGGCATGAAAGAAGGTATAATAGAGTTAGAAATCAAGTTGAGATCATGATACAGGCAATTTATGAATTTGATAATTCATTCTTGCCAATTACATCTGAAATGATATATTGTTCTAATTTAGACTAGCCAACATAATAAGATACAATAATATAAATTGTTATTCAGGTTTTGAAATGCTTATTTTTTTAAATATGTACATAACATTAACATACACACATGCTAATCGCTTACATAAATATGTAGGTGAATATTTAGTTTGGTTTCTACTATGCTATACAGCACTGTCATTATTACATTACATTTTTAGCATTGCTTTATAGACATATTTTATTTAACAATTTCATGTCAATTTCTGAATTACTGTTCTGTTTTATAGTTAACTCATTCATATTGTATCTGGGTGCGATAAAATACAAATAACGATTCCGGCTCTAAACAAGTAAATTCGTTTTAATTTTCCATGCCAAATTGAACTTGTAAATTGCTATCCACATAACATACGTCACAGAAATAACTCTTCTATCTCAAGTTGTAAAATTTTTGTTATTTAACACAAAATCCACCCTATTGCTATTCTGCCGTTTAAAAATTCAAACCGATAGGTAGAATTAAAACAGAAACTGTTTACTCTCTTACGTGAATGTTGGTTTGTAACTAACTGATATTATGTATTCGTTATATTTAATATTAACTCATTTAATTTAGTTAACACAAATTTTGGGTATGACTGTAATCTGTTTGAAATTTTACTATAACCCTGCATATCAATAAACTATTTCTCCATCAATAAAACATACTTTCTTGTTAAACAATGTTACAAAGCAGTTGAATTATTTTTTTCTGAATAGATCATAGGTTGGTATGCAGGATTTTATAATATATAATCTGTGTGGGTACGTACTGTACTTTTGCTTATGTCATATTGTGACTATATAATACAATTGTATGAATTTAGTAACCAAACAAATAAACCATTTAAACTATTTATACTCATACATTTATTTGTATACATAGGTATGTTCAGAAAACTATTTATACTTAAATTTGGAATAAATACATGGTTTTCTAAAATATAAAACTAGAATTTACAACCATTTGTTTAAAAAATTCATCTGAGTTATATTTCACTTTGAGTACAATTTTCCGCAAATCCTAGCTCAACCATTTCATTTGAGTTTGTTCTCGAGTACTCTAGCTAAAGTAGGCCTCGAGAATGGAGGGACTCCGAAACGCGTCGACGAACTCAAACGAAAAGGTTAAGTTAGGATTGGCGGAACATTGTACTCAAACTGATCATATTTATCCTAGCAGATATCATTTATATAATAATTTGAGTTATATTTGTGTTAAGAAATGTAAAAAAAATTTGTATTATTCTAATAAATCACTTTGGTATATTAGAATGTACGTAAACTATTCAAATTAAATCCTTAATATTTTGTAAGCATTGATTAAACAACTCGAAGTATGTGAATGTATTACTGAAAGTATATCTTAAAAAAAAGAAATATATCTAAACAAATAGTCTGAATATATAACAAATTAAAATTTTAATAAACATGTATTTATTGTAAGTTTAATATTACTGTTAAATTTAAAGTGGTTTGTATACAATAAGAGCTTATAAGATTTTATAATACTACAGAATAGATAAATGTTATTGAATAATAAATCACGGTATTCTAGAATTTAGTAAAGCAGAACTATTTAAGATGGTTACATTACTAAATACTGGTTATACTGTAACTAACAACATATTTAGATGCAGGACCATGTTAAAATAGATGCTTTGGTTAGAGGTTTGACAGTGAAGTTGTGATAAACCAAGAGCGAGGTAATGTTAGCTTAATAGCTCCAGGGTTGTAGCACTGCCTGTTCAATAATGTACTTATTTGGAGTTTGTTGCTTTTCCTGCCTACAGTCTGAACATGAAACTTTAACTCTTTGCTTGCAAGACGTAGAAATCTATCATACAATCTTCCAACTATTACAAATAATAATACAATTTCGTTTATTATTGGTAAAGCAAATTTCCATTTGTGATACGAAACAAACAATTTACTTTACACTCAACTATTTTAGTTACGATATATTTCTTAACATCATATTACATATCTTTAAAACAAATAGGCTATATATTTTGACTTACCATCTGCAATATTAAATTTGCGGTCGTAACGACGGCAGTTTCAACTATTCAGCCATTTTCAAGTATTTTTCAGCAGGATATCCTTGTTGAATCATAAAAAAGAATCATAAAATTGACAATAACATTTTAATAAATGAAAAACTTAACTTCGATTCCAACGCATTGTTCCATACATTGTTGAAGATAAGCAACCCCCTCCATCGATTATCGTGATTGAACATCTCGTCTGCAGTACGTATAGGAATGTTGGTCCCAACCAGTCAAAGATTTTTGAATTGACTGTTTTATCTTGTTTAACTAATGTATCGTGTAATTTATTATTGTGTAGTGTTAGTGTACTGTAATGAGTGTTGACAAGTGACAAAGGATATCCTGCTGAAAAATACTTGAAATGGCTAAATGAATATTGTAGACGGTAAGTAAAAATATATATTTATTATATCAATATTCAGAATGGCGACAAACTAACGTTTTGACTTTAAAATAAATTAAATGGCCCTTAAAATAAATTACTAATCCTCAGAGCTTTATTGTTATCACCATATTGCCAATTCTACGTTACTCTTGGATCTGCACTTCTTGTAGACGACATACTTCATTCAAATTAACATTCACCTTGGCAACACTTAGTGCAAGTCCGCAACAGCGCATCGCACCTAGCACCAGCCCTCGTCCTAGTGACGCACCGACCCAAGCACAACTGACCCAGAACTGAACACAGTCATATCAAAGCACCGCACCATCCTTTGGTTGTTTAGTTTTATCAATTTGTCGACATGTTTTCTTCCTCATCCTCTTCAAATGAAGAACGTAAGATATTAGATTCTTTCCAGTTTAAGTAAATTTGTTAATTTTTTTCACATGCTGTACATTACTTTTTCAATTCCATGTTACGGTGCAATGCTAGGGTGCTATGATCCGTGCTTAGTGCGGGGCTCTGTTTCGGCCATGTTAATAATTAAGTATGGAACATATAGGGGTGCTTGTTGGGCTGGGTGGTGCGTTGCTGCGTTATGGACAAGCCCTAAACTGTATTACATGTAATGTCTTTAAGACGTTTTGATGTATGAAAGCTCGTGGTCATTTCACATTGTTCTATACAAGGATTGTTTTATATAGTACTATTTTTAACCAAGAGATAATAGCTGTACACATGTTTATATTTACATATAATATCACAATGTAATGGGATGACATAGCAATGTCTGTATAAGATTGTACTTATGTTGTAATCAATTCAATTTAAAATCCAAGTAAAATTAATTTGTAAAACTGCTTTAGTCCTTTAACGCCAATAATATAATTCTATATATTTATTCTAAGGGCATATATAAAGAAAATAATAGTATTATGAAGGCTTTGTAAATTCTTCCTAGAAAACAGATTTTGTTTAAAAACACATCAAAAGCGTTGTATTGAAAGTCAATTAACGCAATCAATTGTTTTACGGGTAAATACATATGATATTTATGATGTTACAAATCTCAAGAGGCGATGTTGATACGGTAAAGATAAATTTTAGCATTTTATTATTATTTTCTAAAAGTGGATTTACTACAGTTATATATTTACTTTACAAATTAATCAATACAGAATAGGAAAACAAAGTATACTATTATTTATATATTCATACTTTTGGTTTACGTATAGATTTGTGATTCTTATTACACATTTTGTACGTTAATTGATGTATGTAAATAATACATTTCTAAGATAGGTTATAATCACACATGCATTACTTGCAGAAAGATTATTAGATTTTAGAGTACACATAAATGTCTTAATTGTATAATGTGGTGTATAATTTAGTCAGTATTATCAATACATTTTAATAGAATTAAATATAAATAATTTTTACTACAATATATCTGTAAGAGTAGTACTCTATAATAAGAGTAGTAAGAGTAGTAAAAATTATATCTGTAAGAGTAGTTCATTTGTATTTTAAAACAAGCTAAATGTGTAATCTACTAAACACGTTCTTATTGTTCAAGTAATATTTTAAACTCAAAATATATACTTCGTATACAACTTGATTGTAAATTATTCTATGTACATGTTTAAATAAAGCTTTCATACTTATATCTGTAATACGTGTATAATTTTTCGAAATCATGTAATCGTAAAGAATAAATATTTTATTGCAACTATATTTGAATATAAGTTTATTTCGGAATGTGTTCCTTTTCTTTGTAATTGCCAGTTGGTATTAATTTGACTTCTTTCAACATTTATATTTAAAAAAAATTGTAAAACTCATAATATAAATAGTTTTTTTCTAAACAAGTTTAATAAAATAGGATGGTATATAAATGTTTAAAAATATCTTTGGTAATATTAAGTAATATTAAGCGAAAGTATTGTAGTTCGACAGCAGCATATTTAAATAAGCGCTTTATTCAAGAAATTGAAATCATTTAACTGTAATCATAGAGTCTCTTACTCGTTAATTAATTTATTTTATTACCAGGCTTTTATTTCAACTAAATGTTTCAATAATAATAGTTAAACTTACATCTGAACAGGCGTATTTAAAAAAAATATATTCGCTATGTTTAATTTGTACCGAACTGAAATTAAATTTTACAAATGAAATTGAAATATTAATCAAGTATAAATAGCTTCTTGGAATACTCGGTCAACTTTTAGTTTTAGAAAACAGAGGTTTATTTAAAAGCCAGTCCTTTATAAATACACTTCTTTACAAAGTATTTTGTTACACAAACTATAAAATCCTATAATTAAAGCTACGACGGACTTATAAGAGCGAAACCTATGCAAAGTACAGATTTACAATTACCAGAAGAGCTGAAGACTTTATGATAAATAGACGTTATTTATGGGTGTTGCGTGACTGCTTAGGTAACCTGTTTACAAAACTTTCTCTTTGTTGATTTACTGACAATATTAAGTATTCTTGTTACGAAACATTGTCTCACAATAATTGCCATTATTTAGGGATATTAGTTAACGTACACCATTTTCATTTGCAAAATCAGAAAATATTTTATTCTAAATTTTTTTACTTGCCTATAGGTATATTAACTCGTGTATTAAAACCCATTAGGTAAAATATTAGGTAAAGTTATATACTTTGTATTCTAATCAGAATATAAATTGCGCATAATAAGAATAACATTTACGTTTAAATATAATTTTGCAATTTGTATACCTAGCTGTACCTGTCTTCCAGTATAAATACAGTTATGAATGTATAATTATAGAACTGATAGAGTTATTTCCTTTATTAAATCGACAAATTATTTTACATTGAAATCAAATAAATAATGATAACCTGATTAAACCACAAGATATAATTGAAAAATCTTTAAAACACACTTAAAAGGAAATTTAATATATCTAGGAGAAAAACTATAAACACAATTATTTTTAGGTTTTATTTATAATTATCATTATTTTGTTTAATACCCTCATAAAATGTTTATCATTTAATTATGAATGATTTTTATAAACCGAAATTAGACTATACAGAAGGACATCAACCAATTGTAACTATACGTTTCAATAAATCTTTCAAACTGAAATTAAAACGATTACACTCCTCAGTTTTGGTTATGATTTGCAACACCTTGTTTCTTGTTTGCTTAAGGTAAATCTTTAGAACTACTAAACAATATAAACTAACAACTCAAACCATTGAATAGTTAAATAACACACAATTATAACTGAAATAATTAAATATTAAAGCAGCACTATCTTAACCTGTAAAGAGCCACTCAATGACGATTTTGTTGATATATGATAAGAAAGATATCAGGAGGTGCAACTAACAAGACAAAAAATAAGTAATGTCACCAAACAGTGCAGTGTTGATAACATAAGTAAATCTTAAGTTCACTGCAGAAACAAGCATAATTTGTTTCTGCACGAAACTCAATGTTTGGTTTAAATAAGAACAAATGGCAGTTGATCGGTTTCTGCAATTAATTTTATGAATGGTCTCAATAATAACACATAAAGCGCAATTGAAATTAATTGGTTTATGCATTAAAATATGTGTTAACAGTGTGAGCTACTGATTAAGTAAGAAAACATGTTATGAATGTGTAAATTGGAGGTCTCTGAAAAAAAAATTAATTTCACTGAATGTAAAGGACGTTAACGAAAATAATCTTAAATGAACATAACCTATTTATACGAACTTGTATAGCATACTTAATATTCGGTTGTAATTAATTTATATCTCAAGTAAATAATTTTTACAAAATACAAAATTTTTAATTTACATTTTACGGCAAACTGACACTAAACAAACTTGATGGTAGAAGAAGCTTTACGGACTACTTATATTGCAACGTAAATCAACTTTACATCTACAAAGTTAAGTGAGGAACCCTTGTACTTTGCTACAACATTTTGTAAGCAAACACAGATAAATGTTTAACATGGTTTTGTTAGAGTTTGAAACCAAACAATAATATTTAGTAAAAGGCAATATTTAAATTGGTTTTTAAAATAGAAAACTCTTTTAGAAACTATATTTTACATTTATCATTGACATCGGCAAATCAGTAGGAGATAGTGAATCCATGAAATTTATCAAATTAACGTTACTATATAGGTAGTTAGCTGAGAATTTGATATCGTAAAAAGGTCCAAAATGTAGTATGCAGGTAAACAAGTATTAATTTTTTTTTCAAATTTTTTTGGTCTATTAAATTTGATCAAATTTAAAACAAATGTCGTGTCTCCTTATTTATTTACTGTTATTACTATTGTAATGTAACAAATAACACACATTTTTTTTTTTAAATCGTATCACTTAAAGGAAATAAGAAGAAAAACCAACCTGTTTTAGTTTATGTGATAACAAATAAAAATTAATATATACAAATTTATGTTGGGAGATGTAACAAGGCTATAATTTTTTTTAAATAATATTATTTATTTATTTTTTTAAATGTACTGTAGTTTAAACGAACATGAGTTTGAAATCTCCTTTTAAACATAATTTAGTTCATAGATTTGGGTAAATTGTAGTAAGAAGTAAATTCATAAAAAGTACTTACTTCGCATTTTTGTATTTCCATTTTTCACTTTCGAAAAAAGTTTTATTTTGCCACCTACTCAATTTACACAAAATAGTACGCTTAAAACATTGGAGGCTAGTTAATAAATCTAATAGGTCTAGTTTGGTTAGTTTTTAGCATACGACCTTCAAAATCGATATGGAGGTTTAAATATGAGTTTCAAATTGTATATAAAGTTTGAAATCAATATGGACACGTATTTAAAAAATAAGTTTAAAAATGGGGAGCAAGAATCTACCACTGCAACCAAAATATTATAGAATGAATATTTGCATTTTGTGCTGACACATTGAAACCCTACAAATGGATCCTAAACTCTTGGAAAAAATTTATAACATGGGATTAATCTTGTATTTTATATATGTTTTTTTTTAAACTCCAATCGATGCTTTGGAAGAGCCTCATTGCACAAAGACAGAAGAAAGCTTGAATAATCCAATCAAAATTCAAAGCAATTATGATCATTTTTTCAACCCCCATGGGATTGCGTTGGTTAATTTTGTTTTTGAAGATAAATCAGTGAATCAGCAACTTTACTTTGAGGTTCTACCTACTCTCCGTGAACAGTTAAGGAGAATGGAACCTCAATTGTAGGAAAACATTTCATGGATTCTTGGACAATGCCCCGGCTACAACGCCAATGCAAACATTAAATGGAATGGTGTATTGATTATGGAGGGGAGTACGTTGAAGTTGTTAATAGATGAAAATAAAGAATCTTATAGCATTAATATGGGTATTTTTTAGCAAGTAAACGAACAAACAATCCCATTTTCAACAACCTTAATTATATTTTCGACTAATCTCAAATTAGAAATTAAAGATATTCCTAGCCAAAAGCAACGTTATAAATTTACTTTTAAAAAGTTTGTAATTTATTATTTTTCACGTATTATTATATGTATGGATATACAAACAAAAAACAGAAAAGCTTTTGGGTGGCAACAAAATGTTTGTAAATATTATCAATAAAAGCTTATTAAGGTATTAATTAATGAATTAAATAATTCATTTCTCTATTTATAACATAAAATATTGTTACTCAAATAATTGATTCTTTTTTTCTGTATTATAAAAAGTACATCTTACGTACAACAAGAATAACTCCAAGGTTCTATCTCACTTTTTCCAGCATGATACCAACAATATATCAATAACAGCAGATCAGAAACATACAAAGATACAATGTCAACAATACGGAAACAAATGTATTAAGAAACTATAAATCCTACTAATGCTTTTTATATCTAATTGATCAAGATCTATCGGGGTATATTATGCAAATTTATCTGCACTAATGTCATTATTTTTAAATTTCTACTACACATCTGCATTTTCCTCTTGTTTTTGTTTTGAGAATGAACTTTTGATTTACTTAGACAAATCTTGCATACAAATGAGTTATTATGACTCTTACAAAGGGAGTGTAACTCATATGGCTAACAACCGAAGCTGTTTAACACTTAAAGTTTTTGTTAAAAATTGTTGTTATTTTGTTTAAGTAAAAAAAATGCAATCTAAAGACATTTTTGTATTTCTTAACATAATTTTTCAAATATTTTTTGTATTTTTTAACATTTTGATTTACAAGAGAAAACAATTTTATAGAATTTAATTCGGTTAACTTCCACCAAAGACAGTCTTTAAATATTTATTTCTTTTTTATAGAACATATCTGTAATTAAATTTTAAAAATAAATTTAAACTCTCAGTTAATACTGTCAATGATTCATGTGTTGAATTAAATACGTATTAGACTAACACGTAACAGCATCTTCACTTTCACATTACCTTACTCACCTTGTACCTTACACAATGTACAAAAAATTTTTAATTTTTTTTTTTGCTAAAAATAAGACGTTTGTTTTTTGTATTTTAAAGGTTTTCTCTATTGACGTACAAAGCACTTGTCATAATTATTCTGCAGTTAAAGAACTGTCTATAAATTTAATGTATTTATATTAAATTCTGTATGTTCGCATTAAAGCGAAATTAAACTTGCAGATATAACGTAGCTAATGTATATAATTATGTTATGTAAAAATCATATTTTTACCTTACGAATTAAGTAAGGCTTGAATTACTTAGATGTTTAAAAAACTTATGTTTCACTTATAACAATAAAACTAATGTTATTATTAAAAATACGGCTTCGTGTTAATTCTAGCCTCCTTTTGTAAATGTAACATGAAAAATTGTTATTACTTTACGTTCAATAGATTTGGCTGAGCATTGCATACAGACAGACAAACATGTCCTTTTTATTGTTATAAATTATCTTTAAATATATTTTGTAGAACGTTCTATACAGGTCATAGAAAATAATTTAGGTTAAATATCATTTAGATTGTGTCACCTTGTTGGATGTAATTTATCATTTGCTTAAGAATTAAATGTAATCCAAATGAAATTTAAAGTAAGTAAATTATAAATATATTTAATTAGATAAACGAATCTCTTCTTAGAGCCAAACTGTGTCTTAGATAAAAGGGCAATGACAACAGGAAGTCGTACAAAAATCGAAATACATTTTTTACAATTTATTTAACACATGTTGATATTAAATTTACCAATTATATGTAGTAATCTCCTCGACTCTGATTCTACAAGGACAAAAAACTAGATTTATTTTCTAAATACTAGTACTAATATATCAAAATCTTTATACAAGCATACTATTAAAAATTATATTTTGTACGGTTATGCTAGGAGCAATCTCAACTAAGATAAATGAATAAATCTAAAAGTAGAAATTATTTCTTTAAGAAGTAAGAAAGTAACTAATGCCAAGTAATCTATATATATAAAAGCGAAATACCACTCACTCACTCATCACGATTTCTCAAAAACCAAATGTAGCATCCTCTAGGGCCATAGGTGCTCACTAAGAAAGGGTATGACAAATTTCGAAATTTTAGGAGGGGTTTGGGGGGGATCAAAGTTATTAAAATCATAATTTCAGATCTTTTATTATTATGACAATAGTGCTTATATTATTTAAGATCTATATATATAAAAGCCAAATACCACTCACTGACTGAACACTTAAAAAGAATACAATTACGTTAAAAAGACTGAAAATACCAACCACCACGGGCAACGCCGTACGGGTCAGCTAGTACCTATATATGAGTAATAATTAACTAGAACTATAAATTATTTAATAATAAGTGTAACACAATATTTTACGATAACAAAATAATACACCTTAAAAGTGAATACAATCCTTATAATAAATATGTTAAAAAGTTACAACATTTTATTTTTCTATATATCTAAAACTAAATGATTGTAAATTTCTAAAATATAATGTTATTTATTACAATTATTTATTGACACAAAATTGATTCAAGTTATTTTGTTGGTAATTGACCGTTTAAAAATCACCCTTTCCTTGAACTCTTCTAACAAAAGAATTAAAAATAAATTTCAACTTAAATACATTGTAATTTATTAACTAATAAGTTTGTTTAAATAGTTTGCAATGTGTAAAACCCGCCTTTAATCAAGTAAAAACTATGAGTTCTAAGCAGGTGAATATAAAAGTAACAAAAAAATAATTCTAAATATTAATATACAATTAAAGAATGAGACAGCCGTCCTTTACTTATGTTTCAATCAATATGCTATGCTAATTTATTTTACTTCTCCTAAACTGAACTACATTTATGAGAAGAAAGTTATTAAATATGATATGAATAAATACATAGATTAAATGGTAGGAGCTTGAAACAATACTGATACTAATGATTTTGTTTTTTTGTAAATCCTTAAGCAATCAAATTATATAGATATGTTCAAAAAAAATTAATAAATATATGTAAATGTTTTGGTAAATTAAATGTTTTGTGGTCAGTAATATAAATCAAGTATAAGCAAAGTAGTGAATTATTTAATTCAAATTTGTCAATATAAATGTGTTCTTTAATATTAATTTGTTTGAATTACCAACAAAGTTTCTGTATAAAAGCTAAGTTTGAATGTTTTTTAAAAGGTCCTTTAATATTGCTTCTTACCATTTTGTTAAAATCTTAAATAATATACTAAGTCTTAATGTCAATTTTATACAAAATAAGCATCATGTGTTTAAATAACAAAGACAAATCTTACATTTTTACCGACCGGAACCTTATTACTTTGTAGTTTTAAATATTGTTTTCAAGAAATAAAGAGAGAATCATTACTTATTCCTATGTCTTCTGAATATGTCTTGTAAGTGGCAAATAATAATAATGCTTCATCTGATTAATTATTCATTCAAAACATTAGCATTTAATTAATAATACTAATTTGTTTACTAACATAAGAAATGTAAATAAAACAACTTAATACAAAACAAATATGAAAACATAAATTGCAGAATAACTCTACGTGTGCTTTCGTTTAACAGTTGTTCCTTATACGAACTGGAATAACTAAGACCAAGTTGTAGATAAGCACACACAAGTCCAGTACAAACAATTTGGAAGTTCAACAAAACCAAACTAGGCGACGCCGACGCCGACGTTGTAACTGATTGTTCATTGTTACACACACACAGTTAAAGAATTCTAAGGCACAATAGAATCCTAAAAGTTCGCAAAATGAAACGCGTTAAGGGATAGAAGGTAGAAAATTGAGGGAAAAAAGTTTATACTGTATGACACGTGACTTGGGAGTAAATTAAGTTAGAAACTTTAAACAGACAAATATTTGGAAACTTTTGTTGTGTATGTGACTGAATCAATTAAGCTGCTACTTGTTGTTGGCTCATCAGTTTAAAAAAACTTCAAAATCGTTCCTTGACCTTGTCTTTATTGCATTTCTTGGATACCTTATTTGGCAGATGTTCTTTAAATATTTGACCCTTTGGCCAAAAAGAATAAAAATGGCATTAGATCAAATTATGCTCGCTACCTTGTTGATGAAGACCATTGATTCGTGTACAGATTTTGAGAACAATTTGGAACGATTACATAATATTTACAGAAAAGTAAAATATATGAATGCCATGTATAAAGACTATAAGGACGTATCCATGATAAATATTTTAAATAAACAATATAGGCCTACTGCAAAGTTATAGACATAAGACGTTAATTGTCCTACGGCATTGAATCAGTGCCCACCGTGTGTGTCGCGTAGTTTTGTGTGTTTGTGTAAATGTTTTGTTTGTGTCTGTAACTTTGAATTTTAATGTATTTACGAACTCTTATTAGCGGATATACTCTGAGGATGAAGCATAAGCTCTGAAACGCGTAAGTGTAAACGAAGAAAGAAGTCACGTGGCATAGCGGAGCAATTCAAGGTAACTTGTTGTTATTATTTAAACAACCATGACTTGATACCAAACAAAATGAATCTTATAGTAAAACTCAAAACTTATTGGTATATACATACAATGCACAAGTTAAAACAATTATAATAATAAGTAAACAACTAGAAAATATATTTACAATAATTGTATACTGTAATATCTTTGTAGTACATTTTATTTAAATTACGAGTTATACTGTAGACATTTTCATGAACAGTTAATTTATAACATATTATGTGTATAACGAAAATACGGTAATAGAATTTAAACATGTTAATAACATCTAATTTGATTTGTACTTTGCAATTATTGTAGTTAAAGGTAAATTGATTGTAAAATTAATTAAGACAAAATTAAAAGCTAAATAATAATTGCTTTATATTACGCATTATACATTTTGGTAAATACAATTTTAACAGAAAATACAAATTTAGTCTAAACTCGTGCAATGTAAAGGGAAGAAAATAGGATAAAAGAAATAATAAAACCATCCTTTAGATTGAGAAAGCATAACTTTTTATTACTGATTACATACAGTATACAAAGAAGAATTTATTTCGTTAAACAAAATAATACAATAATTAGAAACCTACCGAAAACGGTAAAGCAAGCTTTTTGGCAAATAAATTTGTTTAACTTTTTTATAGGAGTTTCTAAGCATTAAAATTAACATCCCTAACTTGACCAATAAAAAGTATAGTGACCAAAATTATTATTTAAAACAAATGTTATTAAAAATATATGTATTTACTAACTTCAAACAAGACATTTACTAATTCTGCTATCATACTCTCCTAAAACAACACCAAACCGAAGTACAGGTGCATGTAAGTATAAAAAACAATATATTTATGAAAATCGTATTTAAAGTAAAATAAAGAAATATTATTTCTCGTACTTTGTTAAAGTTTACTATCTCAGTTTAATGTACCTAGGTATAATGCAAATATGTGTGAAGCATAGTTAGATGGAATATACAGAGGAATGGAACTTCAAACATCCTATGTCAAATTAATTTGTATTTTGTTTTCCTTTTTGCTTGTTGTTCGTCAATAAATTGCACAAACTTCTTAAAATCAGTAAAAATTCACAGTTTCCGAAAATTTTCTAGTTCATAAAAATACGTTTTATTTGTTTAGGCATTTTCCAATTAAATTGATGTCTTAAGCGGTTTATAAAGAATAATATTTTTTGTTAAGTTCTGAGATTAAAAACATGTATTCATTGATATTATTACACCTTTACACTTATGATTCAGTAGGTTTTTTGAAGCCTAAACATAGGCGCTCCTAAACTTCTACATAGGCGCACCAAAAAATGTGTGTACGTGTTTGTATAGCATAGTATATATTTTTCTTGTTGCTGGAGGTGAATCGTATTTTACCGTCACAGTAAATTTAAAACGTGGGATAAAACTTCAGAAAATGCCCCACGGATCAGACCGCTTTACGTATTTTGGTCGCTGATTCCGAAAATCGGGATCCAGTGGCTTTAAATCCCGGCGTCACCTCTAAAAATGAAAAAAAACTCACCCTTTTTAGGTTTTTTTACTACAACGTTTATGACACATTCAAATAGTGCTAGGAATGCAAAAATTATGATTATAGTTTCGAAATTTAGTACCCCATTAAAACCGATTAAGAAATCCACCATAAGGGTTCGCCGTAGGCGGTGAAACCACCATTCATTTACAGAAAAATTTTGAAATGACAGAAAATAAAATGTTTTCTCTACTTTTTGGTGGGAGGTGAAATGAACGAGGTCGTGAGATTGTCTGAAGTAGTTTCCAATCCCTTGGTTTTGCAAACTACTACCAAATTGCTTTCAAGTTCAGGGAAAACAGATAAAATAAGATGCAATGAAAGCCTGTATTCTTTCTTGATATTTCTGATGAACATCTTTGGAGAGCAATAGAAGCACATTATTTCACTCCCTTAAGGGGTGAAACCACCCCTAAATGTACACGAAATCGAAAAATCCCTTAAAAATGTTCTTTACACTTTTTGTTCGGTGTCCAAGTGGAAAAGATCTCAAAATTAATT
This sequence comes from Philaenus spumarius, assembly GCA_018207615.1. Taxonomy (NCBI): domain Eukaryota; kingdom Metazoa; phylum Arthropoda; class Insecta; order Hemiptera; family Aphrophoridae; genus Philaenus; species Philaenus spumarius. The sequence goes on along the minus strand of JAGFPH010000893.1, from coordinate 99,847 downwards.
CTCATAGTTTGTTGTGAAAAACCTTAAACAGGGTGGTGTTTTGCATTTTTAGGGGTGATGGATGAATTTTTAGAGCCGCAGGACTACAATTTTCGGAATCATTGACCCAAAAACATAAAAAAGAGTGAGTCTGGTCCGGGGGGGGGGGCTTTTCCTGAGGTCATACTAAACGTTTTAAATGGACTATCACGCTCTATTAATCGACCGTCACGCATCACGTCACGCTCTAATGTGAAACGCTCTATACCGTCAGTTTAAAAAAGGTTTGGTCTTGCCGAGTTCGAACCAGCAGTGTCCGTGTTACCATACACTAACGTTTTATCCAGTTAGGCTACAATCGCATTGTTAATTTAGTATATTTGAGTTGTTTGTATAAGTGTAACATCGCAGATTGCCATACATGTTGGGCTTAATCCGTTAATGTTATTGCAATGTATAGTTTAATTAGTAATATCTCTGTGTTGGACTTTGTGCTTCCTCATTTCATAAGTTGTGTTAAAAAATAAACATTGTGCTTCCTCATTTCGTAAGTTGTATTAATTAATAAAACGTATACACTTCTCTCGTGTGGTCTTTAGCACACAGTTAGATTTTTTCAGTTTTAAGGAAGTTATAATTGTAAATAATTGAACTCGATTATTTACAAGAGTCAAATTTACCTTTTATATCATATGATGTTTTTTAGAACTTTTATACGATTAGTATTCTCCCGTCAAACCCATGTAAACCTGAAGCAACTATGTTAGGCCTAATTAATAAGAAACATAATACAAAATGTTTACATCTTATTGGCATGCACAGGGTAAATTCCGTTTAAAATAGAACTGATTGTAATTTATAAAAGTTATAACTAGTTAATATTCAAATAATGTTTTTTTGTTTTTTTTAATTTAATACATAAAACATACTAAATAAAAATTATAATACCTTTTATTTTTCCGTGAGTGACCTCTTTTTTTATGTTCTTTTGACGCGTTTCGGGACGTCTATCCCATCTTCAAAAAAACCATCTTTATATAGAGGTTGTCAAAACGTTAATAAAACACATAAAAACACACAAAACACAACACATTTAAAAAACACAGTACGCACAGTAGGGCCTACAGTGAGTCGTTGTCCGGATGTCATAAGATGCGCATCAACGTACTGTGTTTTTTAAATTTGTTGTGTTTTGTGTGTTTTTATTTGTTTTATTAACGTTTTGACAACCTCTATATATAGAGGGCTTTTCTGAAGATGGGATAGACGTCCCAAAACGCGTCAAAAGAACATCAAAAAAGAGGTCACTGATGGAAAAATATAAGGTACTGTCTTTATTATATATATTAGTGACCTGGATACTATACAAATGAATTCATTAAATAAAAATTGTTTAGATTTTTTAAATTAATTGAGAAAGCGGAAAGTGATTTCAAATGGTGACCAAGACCTTTTCATTTCTTGACCTTCCATTCTAGAAACCACCCATTTTTGACCTTTTCCTTTTGAAACTCAACTTCCGTTCGAGTTCCAGACATCCGATTGCTCTTGTTTTATATAGAGACAGGCAAACATGTATATTTTAAGTCATTCTCTTCAACCTTGGACACGTTACTTGCCTAATCTAAATTGGTTAAGTAGATAAATATCACTTTATTAAAGTCTCAGAAGTATATACATTCAGCTAGTTGTTTTCGAAACTGTTGTCTTATAATACTATGTTTTTATATTTAATTTGTTTACAGGAATATATTATTTGTATGAACCACATAATGGTGTAAAGGAACATGTTATTCAGTCTAGCCGTGTCGTGCTTTGTGTGTTATGTAGCAAATAGAAGCTTTTGATTTGCAATGTTCCAAAGAGGTTGCTTTTGGCACTGAATTAAATGGTGGTTTTAACAGCGGAACATAAATTGAAGCCAAACAATCTTACTTTCATTTAAATGGAAACTAATTCAAAAATCGCATCCACCTTCAATTGTTTTATCAAAGAAATGTATGATTCAACAATAGATGTATTCATGCAGAAAAGCTTTGTAGATAAGTAAAAGAGAATATTGCAAACTTCTACATGAGTGGTTATATTTGCAATAATGTAACGAATCTGGGAGTATACATTTTACATTTATATATACACATATATAGCACTGATTACTACTATCTTGAATGGTAGATTCAAGGTAATGATGATTTTAAAAGATGTAGGAAATAATTGTAAATTGAGGAAACTGTACCTTTGTATATTTTGATAAATTGATTAGCCCTGATTTGTATCACGATGTAACTATTTATCCACAAAGAATAATTTTGTCCTTATAATCAAAAAGTAAAATATCTTACTTTTAAAACCAAGATAAATAACATAATTATAAGAGTTTGAAAATTATATTAATACTTATACATTAGATAGTAAATTGGAATTAAGACATCCAAATTACAAGAATTAAATGTACATATTTTGTTTATTAGTTTAAGAAACACCTGTATCTCAGCTGTTTTAATTATGAACTGAAAATTTATTACAATGATATTCAACTATAAACAATATAACTATATTAATATATTAAAACTTGTATTTACTCCAAATATAAAAATAGGTTATAATATTATATATATATATTATAATGTTTACTTATTACTAAAATGAAACTTTTTACCTATAAAATAAGTTCTATCCTTAGACTAATGTCAATATCATTGTTTAGGTAAGCATAAATAAAGATTAATATCTTCTTCGGATTCAAGTAGGCCTAATCAAACTACGCTGTTTGCTCATAGCAAACAGATAAGTCAGGTTTTGGGCCAGCTTTATCAAGACGTCAGCTAATGTATTCAGATTGGTTTTGGAAGGTCCTAGCTAACGTTACACGTTACTACGATTTGTATAACTGTGCGCGTTCGAACTATATACCAATTATTATAGACTGCACGTTGTTACAAAGGTTGTAACGTTTTGCATATACTAATTCGAACTATCAATAACGGTCGTAACAATCATCTAATATCGTTTGTAAAATGTATTCAGGATGCCTACGCCTACCGTCAGTACATTTAGTTTCAAGGTTACAGTGGTAGGCTATATCAGGTCAGATTTTGGTTTTTTATAGAGTTCAGATTAAGACAAGAGGAACATTTTATTTCTACTTGAAGCCTTATAAACATTATTAAAACTGTCTGTACTACTGCTGAGGTGTAACATTTATTTTTTATAATAATTGTTGTAAAATCGTTTGTTTTGTTTAATTGTAGAAGGTAAATTAAATTTTTAATAATTTGTACAGGAGCTCCTTTATTAATCACATATTTTGTTTGTTGTTTTCTTTGGTGACGTTAAATTTTGTAGACATAATTCAAAATTCTTTGGAATATAAAGTTTGTGAACGCATCTTTGAAACAAGGCTGATTAATTTCCTTCCAGTATTCCTATCAAGTGGTTAGTGTGCTAAGTTTACTAGTTTAAAATTGTTCTTAAAATTACTATTGCTTCCACTGCTTAGTTTTAGCATCCTAACTCGTGTTATTCATAAGCTTAACAATCATACTAAACTTGTTTTTTACTAATTATTTCGGGTCTAATTATTTATGTGAACATTATTAATCTTCCAGCAGTACACAGTTGTGAAACAAATATTTTACTGTTTTACGAGCATTAATACTACTAAGACAATTAAAATATTTTCATAGTTTTTCACGCTACTATCGAATTATCATAACTAAACCTTTTTGAAGAAAGTTACTAGTGGGATATTTTGTACTAATTATTACGTTTAGAGTATAATGAATATTTTAAAATCCTAATTACTGCAATGCATAGTACAATTAAAATATTTAATAAATTGTATATCTTAAAATTTATAGAACTCAAATTTATTGAAAAGTTTACCACACATCATTTATTATTATTTATATAATGCATAATTAAGAGTATAAACTAAATTTAAATGTTGTATAAGTTTTAAACAGATAATTTTTTACAGTTGAGCTTGTTTTGTGTAGCGGTTTTTGTGTAGTACTCGTATATCCTTACGGTTTGGCAAGGTGATTTTATACTGTAATTAAAACGGAGGATACATTGCGGAATTTAAATGAATGTAAAGGAGAAAGCAAAGCTGAATTGTTTATTAAAGTCTAAAACTAGTTGTCTGAAATTACTTGTCTTTTAGAGATATTACAAAAGTTATGATTAATGCGTAGCATTAGTTTAGCGTTTAAAGTTATTGAGAAAAATATTTCCGTTCTACAACAAGATTAAGGCATGGTCTTATCATTATACCAACAAAAAATTAACCACAACCATATTTATTGCACCATTTATCTCTGATAAAATCTTTACCTTCAAGATAATTACTCCTCTACAATATTTTTTAATGATAACTATAATTACGGTTTGACCGATTGAGTTTAAACTTGACATAAATTTTAATGTCAATGAAGTTTAATGATATGTTTTAAATAAAATAAGCGAATATATCCAAATATGCATTTAAAAATTTGAAATGTCACAGTTTGACAGTTTGAAAATGTCAAACCTAAATTACACAAAAACCGTACATTTTTACAAAAATTGTTAAGACATCTTCTTTGAATCCCTGTTTAGTATGTATCGGATGGTGTAACTATCAAAACGATTAGATAAATAATAATATTTAAGTTATGTGAAATAATTGGTTTGTTTAACCCGGCATTCTATACCAACACAGTAAACACAACAATATTGTGATTACATATGCTGTTGTTACCTTTAACCTAACTATTAGCCTTCATCCGATTGTTTTGATAGTGAGATCATCCCATAGGAAATTAAAATGGCTACAAAAAAGACGTCTTGACTTTTTGGTAAAATGTACCGTTTTTGGGTAATTTAGGTTTGAAATATTCAAACAGTTGCCATTTAAAAACTTATGATTGGATAAAATTGTTTATTTTATTTAAAATATATCATTGTTAGATACAACCACATGTCAAGTTTGAGCTCAATCGGTCAAACTGTGTGCAGTTATCACGTTTAAATTGTGAAAAATGTTTGTCGCGATCGCAGGAACAAATCCACTATAAAGGACCAGAGAGTTCTGGGACATCCTGTGAAATAAAATAATATGTTTACTAAATATTATAAAATCAAAGAACAAACAGTTTAATATATTCTTAAGTAAATGTAAGTACAAGAAGACAAACCACACAACCAGAACCCAAGTTGACTTTTAGCTGCCGCGGGGTAATGTAAATTTACATTACAATGCCTTTGTGCAAGATGTGTTAAAGGAAATATTTAACAGTGTATTGTTTTATCCTTTAACAGTAACATCTTTTACTTCTTTATTTTTATATTTTGTCATGAACCTAGTCAAATACAACTAATTATATAAATTTGTATGTTATAATTTGCCTATATTTGTTAAAGTAGTCACATACACTGTACTAATTATACGAGTACTCGTTCTAAATGTAAATATTTTATTCCCTTTCTTCAGAATGTCAAACGACCAAACATAATTAATGATATAAATGTTTATGTTATAATCTGCCTATATTTTTTAAAGTAGTAATATGCACTGTACTAATTATACGAGTACTCGTACTAAATGTAAATATTTCATTCCCTTTCTTCAAAATGTCAAACGACCAAACACAACTAATTAAATAAATGTGTATGTTATAATTTGCCTATATTTGTTAAAGTAGTAATATACGCTGTACTAATTATACGAGTACTCGTACTAAATGTAAATATTTTATTCCCTTTCTTCAGAATGTCAAACGACCAAACACAGCTAATTATGTTCATCTACTTCCAAGATGAGATGAGTTATATACATTAACGACTATGTTGTTGCTTGCATGGACATGATTTGCTTTGAAAACGAACATTCCTACAACAGTAAATAGTTTATGTAGACTTTAGGCATTTCTCTTAGGTGCAAATTATAAATAAACCAATATTATTATCTAATAGTTTTAAATTTATTCTTGTAAGGCGAGGTTAGGACTGTCCAGCCACCTAACCCCATTATACATATTAGTCAGAAACTATAAGGCCCTATCTACTCTTTACGAGAAGCTTAACTTTAGATTATGTTATATAATCTCACTCATTTGCCAAGTAACGGATATGTTACTTTCTTCTTACGGCGAAGTCTGTGAAAACATTTATAGGGTTACGGAAAATAGATACATAGTTTTGTTTAGTATGTATATTTGTCTAATGGTTGCCATTGTCTAAATGTTTTCTATTTTGAAACAATAAGAACACCAATACTGTAACTTTGCGTAGTAACTAAGTTGATGTAGTTATCAGGAGATTTTATAGTTTATTGCAATCATAATAATCATCTATTTTTTATGTGGCAAATAGCTTCTGCTGATCCTTTCCAGTATTTCCAAAGATTCCAGCAACATTATAATTTATATGTGTTGTGCATTTTAAGATGGTAGGAAAATCCAATCTAGACGGGCCTAGGGGAGTCTAAGGGCCTAAGTGATTCTGGAGCCAAAAAAGGGCTGTAGGAACATTATAGGAATGTAAAGCAAAAATTATACTTTTAAATATAAGTAATGATGACTTACGAAGATAAATGTATGACATCTTGAATGAACTAGTTTATTTCTTACAAATATAAACATATTTACAATACTCTGAAAGATGAAACTTTACTGATTTATTAAAATCAAAGCCTAAATGTATACAGTTCAGAACACTAATTTGTAACATTGAGAATATGAAATTTATTAAATACAATTAAGATAGTTTAAATCAAAACATTTAACATATCTTAATACATTTATAACAAATTAATAGTCTTAAACTATAACAAAACTTAAAACTTAATGTAGTGTTTGTTTAAACTGAATTGAACGTCAATGTTTTGTCACACAGTTCAGCAAGTAGGCAACTGAAAGGTAGACGGAATGCACTGTCTCAAGGTACAGTTTGTGCTTGGATTATACTGATCCAACAACGTAACTTGCAAGACTACTAAACCATAAATAATAAACTTTAACTAAACATAACATTTTGTTTTAAAAGTTTGTATATTCAAACTAAATTTAAACTAATAAAACATTTTATTTCCCACAGTAAACTAAATCGCTTACAAAATATGTAAATAAAAACACATTTAGTATTTTTCGTTGAGCTAAAAGGATGATTATTAAAATGTAATTCATCATTTCACTCTCTAGAGAATTATGTTATCACCAAACTACCAATATTATTAAACAAGAAATAATTATTTATAATTTTGACATTTAAATGTAATTATAACAACAAGTAACAAACTGTAGTGTTGAGGAACAAATCAAACAATTATAGATTACATTTTATTTATATGTCTTGTACAAACCGAGTAAAAATCATTTTATTTTCATAAAGTTATATATATGTAGCTACAAAAGCTGTTAAAATTTAAAATTTTGTTTTGTTAATGAAGTTAATACTTCAAAAACAGAAATGATGTGTAACACTTTTAAAATAAGTAATGTTGTTGTCGGTTTATTACAAGAAGGATATATTAAAGATACCTTAACGCTATTCACTTCACTATACACTTTAAAGTGTTTAAGTTAATAGTTTACGAACTTAGATGTTCAACAACAACAGAACTCTATTACATGTAAACTGATACTATAAGTGTTGCCTAGGTGGGAAGGTTAAGTAAACGAGGTCTGTTGTATGCACAAACTGCTCATACTAAATTGAATAATATCGAAGATGGGTAGATGCAACTAGGTTAGGATACTTATACAATCCGAGGGCTTTTAGGGAACTCCAAAATCTTTAAGTAGTAATTTATGAAAACAATATTGAAGTAATTAAAGTGATTTTCATTAGTTTATCTAAAATAAATTTGTACTAAGCAAATATGTATGTGTTTGGTAAACACTTAAATGTTATTTTTAATCGTAACTTTTTAAATTAAATAAAAGTTTTTGTATTTTTAATATATTTAAGTTTAACATGAAGTTTTAAATATTGCAATATGTTAGTTATTATTTACATAAACAATTTTTTTACAGAAAGATTTGACTTCAAATTAATGTTTTAAATTTCATTTATAAATTAAAGTAGCTTACACAAATATACATGTATGAATGTAAATCACGAGCAAATATTTTACATTCAGCAATTTTAAATGTTGGTAAATTTGTTATTGAATGTCACTTTCGTAAATCTGAAATATGTGCCAAATTTTATTTATACGACGCTTGTGTAATTCTTGCTGGTTTTGTTGCTTTATAATAATATCACTTTCATTTGCGATAACCGATAAACGAGTGATGATATTCCATTTTAAATTAATTGCTACGACACATTAAAAAATATATTATATTAACTACAATTATAATTCATAAATCATCCATTATGGTCTAAAAAGCAGCAGAAAAAACTAAGCACAGTACGGAAAATAGTATACTGCCTGACTGATAAAATTAAAAACAAACATCTTAGAAATAATTTATCTTTTACTTGCAGTCTGGTGATGACCATTATTAGTTTTGAATCATTAGCACATTGAGTGTGTAAGATCCATTGATTTGATAAACAATATCGGTGTATTTCTACATCGAGTGTGCAAGTATTTAATTAATTGTTAATTGTACTGTGCATAATGTTTTAGCGTGTACACTGTCGGCAGTTCCTTGGAACTTATTACATAATTACAAATAATTTTAAAGTTTTTGTTATATATTAATATGATTAATACTTCAAATATAATAAACATGTTACAATTAAAAGTATTACTAGCTGGCCCGATCCGAATAGACAAATAAAAGTTAAATGTACATTAACAAAAAATATATTATATCACTAAATATAAATTACACTATGTATTTCTAATGGGGATTTTTAATAATTTTGACCCCCCCCCCAAACCTACAATAAAATTTAGAATTTTTTGAAACCCTTTATTAGCGAGCACCTAGGGCCCTAGAGGAAGCTGCATACTAAATTTCATTCCTATAAGTCCGGTGTTTTTGTTTTTGTTTTTTTTTGTAACTTTGACCTCCAAACCCTTCTAAAATTACGAATTTTTTCAAACCCTTTCTTAGAAAGCACCTAGTTCCCTAGAGGAAGTTACATATCAAATTTCATTCCAACCCGTTCAGTAGTTTTAGAGAAATCGTGATTTAGTAACTTTGACCACCCAAACCTCCCCTAAAATTTCAAATTTGTTTAAACCCTTTCTTTGTGAGCACCTAAGGCCCTAGAGGAAGCTACATACTAAATTTCATTCCAATCCGTTCCCTGTTTTTTTTTTAGTAACTCTGACCCCTCAAACACTCTCAAATTTCGAATTTTTTGAAAACCTTTCTTAGAAAGCACCTACGTCCCTAGAGGAAGCTACATACCAAATTTCATTTCAATTCGTTCGGTGGTTTTTTTAGTAATTTTGACCCACCAAACCCCCTAAAATTTCTATTTAAAAAAAACCTTTCTTAGAGAGCACCTACTGCCCTAGAGGAAGCTACAAACCAAATTTAATTCTAATCCGTTCAGTAGTTTTAGAGAAATGGTAATTTAGTAACTTTAACCACCCAAACCTCCTCTAAAATTTCGATTTTTTTTTTAAGCCTTTCTTAACGAGCACCTAAGACCCTAGAGGAAGCTGCATACTAAATTGCATTTCAATCCGTTCGGTGGTTATTTTTAGTATCTTTGGCTCCCCAAACCCCCCTAAAATTTCGAATGTTTTGAAAACCATTCTTAAAGAGAACCCACGGCCCTAGAGGATGCTACATACCAAATTTCATTCCAATCCGTTCTTAGTTTTAGAGAAATGGTGATTTAGTAACTTTGACCCTTTAAACCCGCCCTAAGATTTAGAATTTTTTGAGAACATTTCTTAAAGAGAGCCTACGGCCCTAGAGGAAGCTACATAATAAATTTCATTCCAATCCGTTTAGTAGTTATAGAGAAATCGTGATTTAGTAATTTTAACACCCCCCCCCTTCCCCAAACCAACCTAAAATTTCAAATTTGTTGAAAACCTTTCTTAGTGTGCACCTATGGCCCTACATACCCTAGGAAGCTACATACCAAATGTCGTTCCGATCCGTTCTGTAGTTTTTGAGAAATCGTGATCATTGAGTAAGTGGATTTGGCTTTTATATAATTATATAGATAAGACAACAAATATAAGCAGCGAGTATTTCATTCACTAACACATCAAGTAACTAAATCAAAAATTATTTGTAAAACAACAATATTGGATCATTTAATAATATTTTCAAAACAGAAATAAATGTATAATTCTCCAGCTAGCTTCTACTTTTATTAAAATTTAAGGTAGAAACGACCCTTATATACCGAGAGGGTTCAACTCAATTACTCCACTAAATTAAGATGAACGCACACCCTTAAATTACTTTTACCAAAGTTTATATCCAACAAAATTTTATCATTTCCTTCAACACTTTAAATACATACAATTTTTAGTATCCCTAAAAACTTAGATTTATGAGTAAATAGTGTAAAATATAAGTATTGCCTTTATTATTGTTAGAAATTTATTAGAGTTTTACTACGTATACATTGTATGTGTGCATGTGTGAAGAACACATTATAAATATGGCTATTTAAACATTTAACATTTAAACATTCTACTTTTAACATTTACCTGATAACTTTTCCAGATAAAAATATTTGAGTACAATAAATAACTGCATAACACGTAAACTCAAATTACAGATTTAAGTTTTAACTGATATTGAATCTACCTTACTTAAAATAACAAACTAATATAATAATTATAATAATTAAAATATATAATATTTATATAACCTAATGGTTAAATACTTTTTCCGAACTTTCTTCTGAATTTAGTATAGTGACATGGGTCGTCTATAATTTTTAAATGCAACGAAACTTAAAGTTGTGCTTCTGTAACTCATTGAATTTCTATTGAGTCAAATGGAAATTTTACTTTAATCAAAACTACTTGTAAATAACAATTTCCGCAACAACACTTTATAATAATTGGTCATTAAAAATGACTAATTTTACGTGGAAATGTCTCCCTTGACAAGGCACATTATAAATCGCATAAGCATAAGTTGAAATTATTTATGTTTGTTTCTAGATGTCAATATAAAATGATTTTTCTTGCTGAACTGAAATCGAAGATACCCGCTGTATGTAAAGTGAATTTATGAACATACTTCCAACCTTGTTATTAGTCATCGTTTGCAAAACACAACTAGTTAGATACAAAAACGACTGAAAACTCCTAATTTGGTATTCAACATTATAACGTCCAAACCATAAATTGGAATTTACATTCAGCTTGGTTTGCAAAAGTATTCGTCTCTAGAAAGGTTTTTTATAATGAGCAGGCAGGAATAATCACTGAAGGTAGACTCTGAATTTCATATGAGGGGAATAAATTAGAGAGAATGATGTAATTCAAAACATAGTGATAGGGAAATATAAAGAAACGGTTTAATATTTTAAAATGTTGATGTAGAACAGAATATGTCAAAGTATACAAAGCCTAAAAATATAGCAGATAAACTCCAGTTGGAATTTAAACAGTTGCTCTAATCGGTGTTTAAACAATTATAATATTTAATTAAAATAAATACATTAAAAGTACACTTTTTTCAAAACAATCAAGGATAAAATACTTCTTAGTATTTGTTTCGTTGAATAAAAACTTGTTAAAGTTTGATGAGCTGGATTCAATTTAGTTTTAGAGGAATTTATTCAAATGTAACACATTTTTTTAATAATTTAGTTTTAAACAAAATATAACACACTATGTTATAAAATACTTACCTTGAAGATACTAAACCTGAATAAGCAGAAGATGATGGAGGTGCACGGTTGGATAAGCATACGCCTAAATTAAACTACGAAGCCACTCAAGCAAATCCTGTAGGCCTCTCCAGTAAGGAGCATGTTAAGCATAGGCTGAGCAAACAAGTGGAAGGTATAGCATTTGCATATAATTCTCCTATTTATTGTATTAAATGATTACAAACTTCCTGTATCCTTATCAAAAACACTTCAAGTCTGGAAAATAAATAAAGCAAAAACAGAACCAGAATTAGAATATAAACAGGTTGTGGTACATTTTAATACTAATTAGAAATGTTAAAACAATAAACAACTTATTCCATATTTCAGAAAACCTATTCCATATTTATAGGCCTACCTATATCCACTAAAATTTCATTTACATTTCTAAACCTTTGTTGGTTACATTTTATTCGCAAATATATTATTGTTATTAATTATGATTGTTAATTGTACGAATTTGACATTGCAAATACAACAGGGTGTATTTTTATGTAGGGGAATTTGCTACACAAGTTCGTATTTAAATTTAAGTAATTAATATTTATGTTTAACTGACATAAACCATTATTTATTTTGAAAAAAAAAATGTAAGACAACCCAGTTGGAAGGTTTTGCATAACATAATACAATTAATTATCTAAACTGTTTGTTTAACTTAAAAGCAGGATCGATAAATATTAGTGCATATAACACAATTGGTTTTACGTTGTCTTATATTTAGATAACTGAAAAATTATATTTTATTTTTGTTAATTAAATTTAATTTAATTTATATGTAAGACCCCTGCGTGAATCTTTACTAGAATATAAATAGACAAGGAAAAGTCATATAAATTATTTGAATAGTATTAACTCGTATTATTAAAACGTAATCCTACAGCTTTTAGATATTATTGCTTCATTCTGATATTGGATTTTAGATTTATGCTCTGGGTTTAAATATTTCCATCGTTAGAAAAATATCTAGATGTGCAAAAGAGTATATATATCGTGTTATACAAACTCTCATGTTATGAGTTAATTGTGTGATACTTTTGTACATTCCGATCCAAACGTATAGTATGTATTATGTTATTTATCAAAAAGATATTTTTTTCAGGATTAATATTCAGACAGTGGTAAACCTAGATCTAAAACATACTTCATGTGTGTAGCATTATTATAATTTTCCTTACTAGACTTAATCCGTCAAATTAGTTTGAAGCATTAATTTCCATAGATTTATGAAGGATGATGCATATCCTAAATAATTGCAGTTTCTTGATGTCAAGGTTATTAAATCGGTTGAGGATTTTTCATATTTCTTAAGATTGAAGTTTATTGAAAATAAAAAATGTACTATTACATTTTAATATCATTGAATAAAATTTGCTTTGCCTAATGATAGTGTCTTAGAAACAATACTAACCTCCCCCTGACTTCTCTTTCCACCAATAACAATCCTCGCTTTACGTTTTGTTGGGGAAACTTATTTATTTTACAACCTTACAGAATATTGAAACGCTATGTCAAATTAGAGTAAATAACTGCCATAGTCACCTGATATTATAACAATGCACTTGTTTTTGCTGGGGTGTAGTGAAACATAAAGACAGTGGAAGGAGGCTTAAAGAATAATTTATAGACAGTTGATTACAAACCACGGTAGGAAACTGTAGGACCAAGTGTTTCAAAGAAAATAAGGAACAGTATTGATGGAAGACATTTAAAACTCTAGCGAGTTATTTTGAAGCATAACTGTATTATTGAAAGTTAAATAACCAATACTTAGCAAATAGCATACTAATTGCACAAATTGATATGCAGTTAGTTTAAACTGAACTAGTTAAACTGCAATAAACTATCTTTGCAATTTCTAAATATCGTCATGGAGAAAATTAAAAACTTCCGAAATAATGTGCCTACGATTAGGTGATATTGTATTAAAGATCTACATTATTGCACAATATTATTTAAAAAGTAGCAGTGTCTGTTACTCCGCCTGAGTATGTCCACAACTTCCAATGTGAAAAAAACTGTAAGAAGGCTGGCGTTGATCTGCACAATACTGGATTACCACACAGGCTCATGTTGATATGTAAGTTACATTAAATTTCAAATTTTACATATTATGTAGACCAATCTATAATTTTGACTAAAAAGCAGTACAAAATTGTTTAATAACTTAAAAAGTACTAAGCTGACATTAAAACAAGTTTGGGATATAAACAAGTTTTATATTCATCTAAGAATTTTGAAACCAAAGAAAAATAGACTTCAAAAAGTTTTTTACGTAAAAAATACCAAAATAGTGGTTTTAATTTCGTAGCAGCATAATTTCTGGTATTAACTTCATCCCTGAATTCAAAATCTCGCAACCAAATATGGACTAGTTTTGTTTCGAAAATGAAAATTAAAAAGGTGGCTTACAGAAATACACTTACAGAAATAACGTAAAAATATTTGGAAAAATTTTACTTTTAACTTTAATTATACCAACAGAAGCGTATTCGAATTATAAATATAAACAAAGGTATGAAATATATTTGTGATTCATACAAATTTATTGAATAAGGTAGAAATAATTATGTTATTCTACAATGTTTTAAATATATTTTTTGTTTTACAAATTACAAATAATAAAAATTATAAATTCAAATTAAGCTAAAAATCAAGGAAACAATCTAAACTTAAAGCAATTTCTATTAATACAATTTAAATTTCAACTTAAGTATAAATATTAGACATTTATTTAAAACTTCTATAGCTGTACTTTATATTTTATTAATATATTTAAATAATTTTTTTGTTGGCAAAATTGCAATTTATATAGACCACTAACAATTTCGTGATACAAAGTTTGCACTTCTTAGACCAACAAGTTCTTTTCACGTCATTATTTTATTCATTCATACAAGTTTAATTAAAAGTACAATGTAACACAAAGACAGATATCAGTCGCAATAAAACAACTGCTACATAACAGCCTGATGCGTTACAACTTTATTGATTAGCTCTACAGTGGGGATGCACGACAACCTGTGCAAAAACGAAAATCATAAAACGTTATTCAGCATGTTTTAATATTTGGAATATTACAGACATTTTTTTTATATAATTTATTAAATTGTATAAAATACAATATACCTTGTAAACATAGAACGCATATATTGTCCTTATTTAATATACATTGGCATTTCAATTAGATTCCCTTGTTTGTCCAAAACATACACAGTGGTGCAAAAGTCCAGCCACCCATTAATAATTTAAAGATTGTTTCACATATGAACTCCGTACTTTCAGGAACCTATTTAAATTTGTTTTGAACAATGTCGATCCGCCATTTTCAATTTACTTTGATTTTTTTTAATGTGAAGGTTGGCATGTGATACATCATTTCGATGTAGAATTTAAAGAGCAAATCAACGGTGAAATTTGCAATCCAATACACTAACCAATTAAAAATGGCGAACAAAAAACCAACGAACTTAATTGTTATATCGTATGAAATAAATAGACAAAAATATTAAAATACAATTTTTTTAAATTTTAAATAGACCTTTAAAACAAAATGCCACATCCCCTACCTTGCCATTTAAAATTTTTTAGTTACAGACATTTGGATTTTTTCAAAATAGATTTCGAGAGGTTAAACCAAATACTCCCAAATATTGTTGTGTGGCATATCGTTTGAAAGCTTATTTAATTCTGAATCCAAATAGAATAATAATTATATTTAAACAAAAAAATAGTACAGCAAAATGGGGCTCAATCGCAAAACATTAGTTCGTGGTTTTTTGGACATCCAAATGATGTATCACATTACCTCCTTCCCATTAAACAAAAAAAAAAAACAAAGTTAAATTCAAGATGGTGGATCCAAGAAAGTGGATATTTTTTTAAATCATATTTAAATAGTTCATTTTTTTTTTATTAAATAGTTTCTAAATGTACGGAGTTGATATGTTTACAATTTTTTAATTATTAAGGTGTGGTCGTATTTTGGATCACTCTCTATAATATAAAAAATTAGATTTAAATATCTTACGACGGAGCTAAATGGACAATTAGGTTGTATAGATGTAATTTATTTCGTCATTTAATGATAGTTTTTATTAGTAAATTATCTTATAACTGTGACTTTGGATAAATTATTTAAATGTAACAAATAAATGATGCATTTGTTATTTATTTCGTTTTTTACTTTGTTTTCTATTTGTTGGTAAAATGTGTAATTAAATGTGGTACCTAATATTATCAACCATTTTATTTTGTGTTATACAAAGTCAACTACCTTTAAACATATGTTAAAGTTTCATTTTAATTCTGAAAGTAAACAAAGAAAAACAAAATTATATGCATACATTTTTCAAACTTTTGTCCAGTGGTATTATTGAGACATATCTTAAACTATATAAAACAAAATATTATTGTATGCTATTATAATATCACAAAATAATATCAAGTGCTGAATAAAATAAAACTTTCATTCACTAATGTTTTAAAAACAGGTATTTTCTTGCAATATTTCAGCTCTGTGGTTTTAAATGTAAATTGTCGAGTTTTATTGTATTTGGTATTTAAATTAAACATTCTGTTCAGACCAAATAGTAATATACACGTCAAAAAGTTAGCTTAACAAATTTGGCCTTGCCTACATAGTCAATAATCAAGACAAAACAATAAAGTAAAAATAAATAGCAATATACTCAGAGGTAATATCAAGAACATCTTTGTTTACCGTCGAAAGCTGTTTTCATAAACATAGTGAAATATTATGTTCTAATACAGTCATAGTTAAAAAATTACTTAATTTGATCTATTAATTCTTACAATAAACAAAAACACACTAGGTTTTAATAATAAAGTATAACTTCACTGTTACGTTTTCCTGATTGAAAAGATTTGAGTTTTAGAGTATAGTGACTACATATATTTCGTAAGCTGTAATGCATGTATACACCTATTCTAATATTTGAACATATTTCGATATTTATTAGACAATAAAAGAGAACTATGAAATATATGTATATTATTTAATATAAGTATATATAAATATATATATTTAATTAAGAATAACTT
>JAGFPH010000893.1:59596-74047 GCA_018207615.1 Philaenus spumarius | reverse complement strand
ATTTTTAAATTACTATCAATAACCCTCTAAAAATAACCAGGCATAATATAAAGTATAAACACATAAATAGCTTTTATTTACCTAGGCATTTTTCACATTTTTTCAATGTATTCCATATTGAAGTACACTTTTTTATTCAATCGCCATTTCCCGAAATGTGAGAATTTCATGTTTTTAGAGACTAAATTCGATATATCTCAAGAACCACATTTAAGTACATTACTTAAATTTTTACCACTTACTCTATATACATCTTTAGCTAAATAATTAGGTAGATTTATGTTTGTAATTTTCATACATCATAAATCAAAAAATAATTTGTAAAACTGTAAATAAAAATAAAAAATAATTTAATGTTAAGTTAGATAAAAAAAAAGATTTGAGGTTTATAGACGCAATTCTACCTAAATGTGTAGTAGACTGTATTACCTTTAAGAAAAATTAAGAACCAGCAAAATCCATAAAGTACTTTTGTAGTTATATCGCTTCAAAAATACTTTGGCAAAATCATCGAAATCCCAGTTTTTTATTTATTTTTTTAAAATTTATAATAAAATTCGAACATTTTATGTTTTACATTTTTGTATTTTTTTCAGCATATACTACACAAGGAAACAAATTTTCAAAACATGTTTACCATAAATACAAAATTTCACCCTTTTTTAGTAGCAAATCCAATTAACAGATTACAAGTTACCAGCCAAACAGTATTGTTCCGTGTGCTCATACAAAAAACTGCCTACGCTTGTGTTAAATCATGTAAACCAGTTTGTTTCACAATGTTCGCAAACATTTTGCATCTGTTGCATAAGAAAAACTCATGACAAAGACGATAGTAATTAGATGGATTTGAAATAATGATCACGATATAATTTCTTCTTTTTTTCAAGACTGATTAAGAGATTATTTGAGTTTGTTTAAAGACTGAACAAGAGATATTTTCTTAGATATATAGTTTTCAAAGTACATTTTGTTTATTGTTTTATGAGAAGAACAATTTATTGTTCTCTCCTGATTAAATACTAATCAAATTTCCACTATACAAAAATACACAAATTAATTTAAATGATTGTATTGCAAGCCTCATTTTAAATGGTGTTTATATTTGGTACTAAAACACTCTTTTAGTTTCTGAGAAATGGTTGTCTTAACATAGGGTATTCAGAGGCTCCTTAATGAATTCCAAATGTAAGATATTCGTAATGGAAGCTTAATAAATGTTGAAATGCTAAGTAGAATCAACTGATCTATTAGAACTATGTGAAATGCGTTATGTAGCCTAGTGGTTAAGAAACAGTTCAGGTGAGAGCAATGAATATAATTCCATATATTGAATACATGAATTCATTCTTACGTATGCTGAAATAACCAATACAGCTTTTACTACACTTTTGTTCTTTAAATGACACTCACATAAATAATTCTTACTAAAAGTTATTTCTAAAGAAATATTCTTAAGTAGTAAAATAATCAAATAATAGTTTGAAAAAGTTTAAATAATTAAAGCAAAACATGTATAGGCTCAACTGTAGTATTTTGGCAAAAATCTATGATAAACTCAATAAAACACACCACTTTATGTTTTCTGTTTTATTTAAAAACTTTAGTTTTTTCAAAGTACCCGTACATGTGAAAATATAGATTTTAATTTCTACGGAGGCCTAACTATATACTGCAGTAAGTTCAATTACATACTATGTTGCTATTCTGTTTCAATAGTATTTAGGTTATACTCCCCTCCCTCATTTCAAATTAGGTTAGTTCAGTTAAAATCTCATTTTATATTAGAGCAATAAATACGACAAAACACGCAAAAGAAACAATTCAGATCATTGTAAAAGCCTATTGGTTAATTAATTAAGAAATAAATAGCTATGATCTCAGTTTATAACATTTGTTTGGTAACTAAATATGTTTTAAATAATTTATTATTGACATGAAATTGTTCCTATTGAAAAAAATATATCTTTGTGACAGGTTTCTTCAATTTAATGATGCTTTAGATTTAACGGTGCTTTATATGCAAAAGAGTACCATATGATTCACAGGGTGCTACAAATCACCGTACGGAAGTTTAGACTCGTAATATCAACTGAAACAATACTATTTCTCTTCTAAGCAACATAAAAAATATGTGCTTTTAAAACCCAAAGGCAGATAAAAGTATATTTTATAAGAAGGGGGGAAAAGATTTTAAATAAGATCTTTTAATATTAAATTGAAAAGTTTAAATTTATTGGCGTCACTAAACTTTAAATTTTTTACTTTCTCACTATACTACAGTATAGAGAAAGTATAGTGATCGCAAAAAAATCGATGTTGAGATTTTTGTGGAAATATCCGTTTTGGGACCCCCTGAGCCCAAAAAAGTGGTTTTTACAAAATGTCTGTCTGTCTGTCTCTATGTCTGTAAGTCTGTATGTCTGTACGTCTGTGTGTCTGTATATATACAGAGCTAGAGCGAAAACTATTCGATCTATTTCAAGAAAAAAAATTTGCACCAGACATGTCACATGCATAGAAAAGAAAAAAATAATAAACAAATCATAAAGCTTGTAACCCTAAACTATGCCTACGTCATCTCTTTCTGCAATGTCAGCTCTGGAAAGGAACGGCTCTTAAAAAACTCATTAAATATAATGTCAGGCTCAGAGTTGTCAAGGAAACCTTCCAAGAGATAGTTGACTTAGTGTGTACAAAACGTTTATGCAAGCCTGAACAACGGGAAAATAACAAAGTATACATGGGGATGCGGAATACTACCCCCCGGAAAACTACCCCCCCAAGCAGGTTCCTACAATTATACTGTTATCGGAAACATACTGTGACTAAACAGTTTAGGTTAGTCCTCTAGTTTTTTTTTATTCTAATTATATAAAGTGATAATACAAAAGCATCGAAACTTGAGTGTGCGTGACTGGAAAACTGCCCCCCCCCCGATCTCTGACGTCAAAATGACGTAGGAACCTGCATGGGGGGGTAGTTTTCCGGGGGGTAGTATTCCGGCGACCCGTATACATGAAAGGCTCCATTATTTTTTCAGGATACCAGAAATGTGTGTGCAGGGGGCTCTTCGTTTAACATATAAGCATTATTGTATTGGAGTGTAACACAAAATTCAATTATTATTAATCACTCTAAAAATGAGTAACAAACATTCTTAAAGACGGGTTCAATAACTATTTATTTTGCATCCTTTATTTGCATTATTTACTTTTAGGCAAACTAATTTAAAGTTAAATTTAGGTTTTATAACTATGTAAACAATTAAATTATAATAAAAAATTATAAATTGCATAGCTAAAATTATAAAACGAGAACACGGAGAATGATTTCAAATTAACAAAATTAACAATACATTAAATTTGCAACAATTTGCAGTGTTAAGTAAGGGGAGATAATGTGTAGTTTTGTGTTTGTGTGTTTTTTTTTTGGGGGGGGAGGGGGTGGTCAATCTGAATACACATTTACATAAGTATAAGAATATTTATATGTAAATATACTCAGCTAAAGATACAGAATTTATAAAAATTGTTCCAAATGATCTCAAGAAATTGTAAGAAACACTAATTTACTAAACCATATCTTAAATTTAAAAAAAATACAAAACAGTAAACTGGAAACTCTTTCGTCAGTAACTAAGACAGCCACAATAGAATAAATTATATTTTTTAACTTAATCGATTCCGAACAATATTTTTACAGATGAAATCATTTTACAAATCACGTTATAACCTTTTATTGTTTTTTAAACTATTCTGTGTTTCGTGAAGAGGAAAATTTAAAATTTCTTAAAACAATTTATACGTATAATGTAACATGTAACATTTTTCTCATAGGTTAATGTGTAACTCAACATACAAGTGTAGTTACTGTGAATGTATATTTTTCACAAAAATTTTAAAATTTTTTATTTCTATTCACTTGGACATTTTGTTGATGGAATTATACATAAAATATCCTTTCACTAAATAAATATACCTCATCAGATACGTATTAAATGTTTAATAGCCTTACATAAATAAATACATAGACGGACCTTATATGAAAAGAAAGATTTCATTTTCACGCTTCCAAGCTTCCACGTTACATAATTTATATTAACCTACATTTCATATTTCCAATTACAGGGTAAAGTAGGTCAAGAAAACAAGGTAAGATTTATCCAACGTTAGTAAAATTCAAAGTTATAAAAACATTACAGTTGTAAATGTGATAGCATGTACGATTATATATACGTTATCTTAGATTTAAAAATTAAATCTGTTTTAAATATAGGGTATTAAATTATTTTAAATATTTATTTGAGTTTATAGTAACTTGACGTGTATTTTGTTTTATACTTAATCCACATTCTTTAATTTACATTTTTTATAATTTACCCATTTAGCCCCACTTTATAGTTCGTAAATTGTTTAATATTTTACCGGAGGTAAAAATAGTTTTAAAAAAATTCAAGTTATTATTAAAATTTAATTAAAACGTAGTTCTAGTATAATTTGTTGAACGAATTTAGTTTAGACTACAACAGTACAAACAAACTGTAATTTTAAATATAAGTTTGGTTAGTAGTGATAGAATAAATTAACTATACAAATCTAAACATATATAATCCAAATACCACTTTTTTAAAAATTTAAAATTTTAGGAAGGTTTGGGGGAGGGTAAAAGTTACAAAAAAAACCACCTATCGAATTAGAATGAAATTTGGTAGGTAGCTTCCTCTAGGGCTTTAGGTGCTCGCTAAGAAAGGTTTTAAAAATTCGCAATTTTAGGAGGTTCGGGGGGTCAAAGATACTGAAAATCCCCATAAGAAATACATAGTGCAGTAAATTTATTGATATATTTTTTTTGTTAATACACGTTTAACTTTGATTTGTCTGTCCGTGCAAAGCCGGATCGGGCAGCTAGTATTATATATATCTACTGAACCCCTAATAAACACAAATATATTTTCAAAGTGAAAATAATACTGGGGATAATATTCATGTTATTAAACACCATAAAATATTAAAATTTTATAAAATATTAATACAAATTTTTCAAATGGGTTATGTTATAAAACTATCTCAACATAGTAAGCCTACCGAAATATAAAACAAAATTATTAATCCATACTCTTGAAATATTCATAACACATGAAACCCCGATTTAAACATTTACACTATTACAACACTTATTATAAGCTTTAGTTCGTATACAAAAACAGAAAGGCAACTCAAAACAAATAAAATCCAATAATTATGTGAACGGGTGACTGAGTAGTTCGAGATTTGGACAAGTGAATGTTATATTATGGAATATTTATTAATCCTACACTAGGATGGGTTAATAGGCTACTCGAGCATATTGAAAATATTTATTTGGAACATTAAAATAGCCCCACGTATAAAAATGTACACCACAGTCAACTTCAAGCTTCATGTTAAAAATTAAACCATACATTAAAGTAATATACTAGATAAAAAAATGTACAATTAAGGTAGACCTATGGGTACGGTAGTACTCACAATGATGTATAAAATATTATGTATGATAACTTTATAATGTAAAATTGCAAGCTTTAAGATACGGAATGAGTTATACCGATGACATCAATGTAACATTTGGTAACGCACCCATGTCAGTAAATAAAATAAAAGAAATAAAAGCGGTAAATTTTAAAAGCAGATAATATAATACCAGTACAAATTATAAAAGTGAAAACATATTAATATCATATAAGGTAAAATAAATAATGAAGAGTTCCAAATATTGATAAGTATAGACTAAATAATTACTTTATTATATCAAATGATGTGTATACAATATTCGTAAAATAACATAGAATAATTTATAAGTAGAGGTCATAAAATAATTTGCCTATTTTCTAGTGACACTTATAACGTTAAAATGAAATAGACTTTGAAAAGGCAATAACAACATTTGTATGAACAATAACAATAATAGGAATAAATATCAATTTTATAAATTAGATGATGTTTATAAGTAGAACACTTATATAATCTAGCATGATCAACCATACCTCGAGATCACAATCATAACTATGAAGATATTATATATGCTATAATAACATTGTTACATATTTATATACTTCAAAATTTTATGTGTTTTCGATCTATTTCAGCACATATCAATTATCAAATAATTACAACAATAAAAAAAAAATATCATCTGTAATCATCTGTAGGCTATACTTAAAATTGTTTGAATCTATCAATTAATTATGTTTTATGAAATAAATGCATACTCTGTCTTTGTATTATTTTAAATGACCAATATTTATTTTTCTTTATATGATTGTAGATTTAAAAATTTTATTATCAAGTAAAAAAATTTATTCGACTCATAACGACCGAAACATTTCGTTAAATTTGAAAAAAAAAATATTTAAAATGAATGTAACTTATTATTGACTAACTTGTATTTATTAAAATATATGTATTAACCAACATTTATAATTGTGATATTTCCGTTCCTATTTAAACACAATAAATAAATGGTGCGGGTGTATTTTGTATTAAACCTGATCCAAATATTTTATTTTATTTTATTTAATGGTTTTTATGTATCATATGAATTATTATTATTACACCTAAAACGTATCTTGTAGTTAAGGAATGTAATTTTCAGAAAATATTAAGGTTTATATCTGCATATAGTACACAGCAAATAACTTAGGAAGATTGATGTTGAAGGTTTAAGTGATTTAATGTTTTAGGACCTTGGAAACGTGTAAGTAATTTCTAACGAATATAACTTATCTTGTAAGTACGACATACAAGGAATTAGAACGCACAAAGAATTTCGGCTTCTTGGGTACCTTTTCAGGTCATAACCAATTAATTTTTAAAAACAAATTATTTTATTTATTAATGTAATAAAATCAGTTCATTTTGTTTAATACACCAATGCAATTTGATAAAACAAATAAAACTACAAATATTTTTTTAAGTGAAAATTATATTTAGCATTCGTTGTTTTTAATCAATTAATTATATAAATAATTAATTATCTAAATACACTGTCTTAAATCAATATTTATAAAATAGCGATTATATTTACCACAAATTACATGTTATAATAAACAAGTTAAATACGAGTTTAAACTCCGGTAATTTCAAAATACAGTATTGACGTTATTATTAATTAATTATTTATTTGATTTAAAATCATTATAAATAATATTATTACATTAATAACTGTATAATGTTACCACAATTATTTACACAAAAACATAATCTTTGAACAAACGTCATTTATTTTAAATGTACACAAAATTTACGGATTTGTTAATACAAAATACCTGTAATGAGACATAAATGCCTCGCTTAGAATGTAATATATGTATTCATACATATAAGAGAATAAGGTAAATATGTTTTGATGTAATACATATAACTTTTATTATTTTATAGAGCCACAATTTGTAAAGTTTTTTTTTGTGAAAAAGAATGGAATACAAATTTCTTAATATAATTTATTCGCCTGAATGTATACATGAATTTATTTTCTATAATATAGCAAACATAGTTTTAAAATGTATTTTGTTGATTACATAAAATGTTCAATTACAGGTAGTAACTAAATGTTCTTTTCCGTATTTATAAAAAAGTAAATGTATAGATTGTCCTGTACAATAAATTAGATGTATTACATATTATCTATTAAATGTGTATATGATCAAATACATATGGAATTAAAACATTTTTTACAGGATTGTATAGAAATTGTATTTTTCTTTGTTACCTATTTGAAAAGATTTTAAGCAACAGTATCTCAAACAATAAGTTCCAGAATTCTAAAATTAATATTAAACAAAGTTTAATGAACTAAGTTAAATATTTCAAATGAATATAATTGTATCACTAATTAATGTAATATCAATTTTCTAAGCTATGATAAAATTTGTTTTGAAAAGTAATTGATGTACATAGATAAAACCAATGAATAATACATCGTTTAAACCATATCTGTTAAGTTGTTATAATCAAATAAAAACATTTCCTATAAAAAAAGAATTTTTCAAAATAATAGAAAACATTTGTAATGAACTAAAATCAAAACCAATGACAGAACCCAAATTCATTTATGACAAATATTTTGGTCACTACAAAGAGAAGAGGCAAGTTACAGTGGTTAGACTGGTCATTCTATTTTGCTAAATCTTAAGCTTTACAAAACATTATTCATCAGTTAGGCCTACTTAATTTAAATAAGAATTTTTTTATAAATATATTTCTGCTAACAATTTTATTGCCAACTGTTGTTTTGTACATTATTCAAACCGTCTTTAGTTTCCTTAAATATGTTTAAAGGAAAGAAACATAAAACATAAAAACATTTTTTAAAGTGTATTCCGTAGGGTCAACATTAGGAGAAACACAGTCAATAATCAAAGTAAGAAATAATTGTAATGAAGTTTTTAAATGATTGTTTCAACCAACAGTAAATTTTAATTTATTCAAGCAACAAAAACAACATATTGATGCAAATTGTTTTGTAATTTCGTGATGTTTTAGTATATTATTGACAGTTTGATAATATGTAACAGGTGCATTTATGAGAGAAATAACGAGGTTATAAGGGTGTTTAAAAGAGAGACAGAGAGAGAGAAACGCCTTTGTGTCAGTTGTGAGAGAGAGATAAATGTGATTAATGGAACTTGTTTTTATTTTGTTATACGCTTAATCACAGTAAAATGGTTTTAGTGTTGGCAGGCTTGTATTAAATATATTATTAAACAATAAGGACACATATTCACTTTTATAAATGTATTTTTATTTTTATTTGCGTCATTAACACCACAAAGAAATAGTAGTGTAGTTTGGTTTATTATTCAACAACATGTTGGCTTTAGAATTTACATGAATGTTGCTGTAATTTTCTTTCTTTTGATCTTTGCTATACTTGTTCACCTAAACACAACCATAAAATATTCATAATTTAATCCGATGTCTTCCAGATGTGTGTATATATAACAGTAGTTTTTAACGTAGATATAAATGTGGTATATTCATGTGTTTATATTTTACTAAAAACTAAGTAAGAAACCATCCGATATTTGTGTATTAAAGACTCCTTAGAGTCTTTCATATCTTTTTTGTAAGGCTTATTTCTAAAAAATAAAAAATTATATTGATTTTTTCACTTTTGTACAGCTTTTTGGAATTCACTACTATAGGCTACTTTTCAGTTACCTAAATTCTGTTAAAATTTTTTATTGCTAAATTTATTACTAAATTTATTTGAGTTTAGATAGGTTAAACTCATTTTTGTAATACACGATTACATAGTTTATATTTTTAGTTATAGTAAAATAAGAATACGTGATAACAGTACGATTTAAAAATTATTACAAAAATAATAATTATCGTTTTATTATTAATAATTAAGCCCTAATTAAATTTATGTATTTTTAAATACACACAAAAGTAAAAGCTTTTTTTCTTGTTTATAGTAATAAAATAACAATACAATATTTTAATAAAGTAGGCTACCTAATTTCTACTAATAAATCACCATTAGAAAAGTGAAAGCATTTCACAAGGGCTGGTTTATTTATGAAAAAGTAACCGAGGCTCCTGCAGTTGGGAAAACAATTTGGACGGACGTAATTATGCTAATAATTTCGTCTAGCATACCAATCTTAACATCTTTTATCTTTAATTCTGATTGCCTGTGAGTGAAGTCTTATAACATTAACATATAAAATTAACAGTACAATATGATATTACTGTTATAAGTATGAGTTTTACTGAAGTGTGGAATTTTTGGGCAAAAACACTTTTACGTTAAAAGTGGATTATATTTCATAATGTAACGTAATTAAAAGTCGTTCTATAATGTTAGCTTATAATGTTATACTGGACGTATTGATCCTACTGAGGGTACAGACTAAGTGACGCCAAGTAGTTCTCAGATTGTATTATTTGTGCCATCAAGAACCTGAACCATTTTAACCTTTTTTATTTCGTTTTAAATAAATATGTTTTAAGTAGTCCTTTCGTAAATCTGCTATTTTAAACGTAAAAAAATGTTGTCTTTTATGAAGTATACCAGCAGTAAATATTACCTCGCTTTTTGAAGAAAATACTTAAAATATATTTTAATTCTAGGAAACTGAAAAGTATTGTATCGGATCATTCCAGATCAAAGCTGAATGATTGTATGACTAAACACGTTTTGTTTATATATTTAAACATACACTTAACTAATTTATTTGACATAAATTTGCACGGATATCTTTTTATCTTTCCTCACAGGAAATTATTAAAAATAGTCCAAAAAACTTTTGGAAGTCAAATGATAACTTTTATTAATTGTATATTACAATGCTTATCAAGATTAACAAACATTATTAGTGTTTCGATTTTTGTATTAGAAAACTATTTAAATAACCAATTTACAGGTGAAAGATACAAAGTATTACATTAAAGTTTAAAAAGTATTATGTAAATGAGGCAATATGGTATTTACTATACTAATGAATGTGGTCAGTATTTGGTTAATGTTTCCGATAAATGAATTTTGAGACATCGACTAATCTGCCAGAAAATACTGAAAGTTATAGACTTACAACTTATTGTGTATGGCTTTTGGTTTTTTTTTTTCTGTAGCATGTTTTATTCCAGTTAGATTGATGAAGATGACAAGTGAAACAACACAAGGAAACAGCCAACGTAATCACATTTCTCATGTATAGCAACGACGACGTTGCCTTGAACTATCACCATTCACAATATTTATAACATTAGACATTTTCTAATGTCCTCTGTAACAGGTAATAATGTTTTAATATCTATAATGAAAATGTAGGTCCGAAAAATTAAAAATTTTCAAATTTTAATAAATCATATATATGCGAGATAACATTGTGTGAACTCATTGATGGATACTGTTTTATCTTTAGTTGCTTTACTTGGGTTTCCTAAGAATAATTATATCTCTTGTAACTCTGAATACAAAGTAGCTGTACTATAAGGTTGCTTATAGTAGGTACTGGTAAAGTTTAATGTCGGATATATAATCAAATTCCATTGTTTAACAACGTCAATTCTTTTATTAGTACTATACGTTTTCTAATTTCTTCTATAATAATTATTGCGGTACTTTTGATTTTTACCATGTACTCTCATACAATTTGTGTTGCTTCCTTCTTTTTTTTTAAATCTACGTATGTTAATGTCACTTAAGTTAATGTATAACCTAGTTATGTCACCTTAATAAAACCAAGTCATATACCAACTACACTAAATATTCGCTGTGTCTTTATATAATTCCTTGCTTTAGTTTAAGTCCGATACAAATTTTTCCTAATATTGACCGGTAAACATAAACATTTTGGAGCCTCCACCATGCCACAACAAAGCTAATGTGGTTTTTTCTAGGTTAATTGGAAGCCCGTGTTGTATTAATCATATCTTTATTCTAATTTGATTGGTGTTTATAAACTTTAATTGTTTTTAATAGGGGCATTTCACCAGATTCAAGTGGTCGAACAATATATTTATTACAATATGAAATCTAGAGCACCGGATATGCTTATAAATAACTTTTTAATATCTTACTTACCGCCAGCAATTCTTTTTTGAAGTGTTTCCAACAATACATATATTTCACGACACGTGTTTCGGAATCTAGTTCTTCCATCGTCGGGTGGTCAAAACACATTTAAAAACGTTTAACATAATTTATAGAAAACACATATAACACAAACGACACACGCGCACAAAATAGAGTTCAAACATGTTATACATCTCTGAAAATTTCAAAAAGATAAGGTGATATTCGCCTTATGAAATATATAATTTCCAAAGCAATATTGTACATATATATTTGCCTTCCCCAGTACCTAGTCTGTTTTATACTATAAGTTATGTAGTAAGTTGACCAGTACATACGTCGTGTATTATTTAAATAAATAGAAATCATTCACATTTAAAATTATATAGAATTATTGTTTGAAAAAGAGTTTCTAATTTTAGAATATTTTATTGTCTTTTGGTATGTATAATATAATGTAACGCATGTTATGAGACACAGGTACTATAAATAGTAATATTAGGCTGTCCTAACAAAATAATCCTTGTTTGAAATATATCCACATTATTGCATTATTTATTGCTACATGCCGAAAACTTGCTTTAAAGGAAAGTTTATTGATTGATTTATTGACATTGCCGATTCGATTTATAAGTGTACAAATGGATTTATTTTTTACTCGAATTTCATTTCAAAATTCCACAATTTCAAACGTAATCAACGGCAGCAAGGTAATTTAAAAAAATTGTATACTTAAAATCTACTGTTTTATAGAATTCTGAATATTGTGTTGACCAATTGCAAAAAATACGTGTTGTGTTTAATTAGCAAATACACGTTTGCTTTAGTTGTTTCGTTTTTTCTGAAAAAAATATGTTTCTATTTACGTCCAGTGAATTTTAAAATGTCTACAGTATAAAAAAGTGCAAATTTACAAAATCTTTCTTTTAATATTAAACCTAGTATTTGGTACTTTTAAAGCAAAAAATCTGAATGGGACTCAAGAGATGTTTCCAATATTTACGGAATCCAATCTACAAAGTCGCTGTGGAGTGCCTGGACTACTGAATATAGTGGTGTATATAATATATATTTTAATTTACCCAGCAAGTGCTCTACTTATTGACATTTTAAACCCACAAATGTACCAAGCATCTAAAGATATCACGCTTACTAGATCGTTATAGACAAAAAATATTTCAGCCGGGCGTGGTACCATTTTGCAATTATGTAATTTTATATTTGTTAGAATTCTTATTAAAAAAAAAAAAATGTAACGGTCTCATGTGTCGTTTTTTTAAGATTACTGTATATAAAGTACTAGGGTTACCCAATGCTAAATTATATTACATGATAATATGAACTTTATTTTTCCTTTTAAGACTAAATTTTACATTCATAATCGTTTGTAGAAGTAACGTGCCCATGTTTGTAGAGTTACCCACGGATACTAGAATACAGTATTGTACCCACGGATACTAGCCCATGTATTCTAGTATCATTGGAGTTACCTACTACTAGATTATATTAACCCCAAAGGTTACCTAATGTTGTATTATATTCTGTGACAATACCTTCAATATTATATTTTGCATACAAATTTGTCATACAAATGATAGTTATATATACACGTACAAACACGATTCTTTCACATGTCCGTTTATGAAGAATTACTCTGTTGAATCAAACGCTATTTCAATCGCTTTATTTTTATCTTTTACATACAATTACATGCGGGAAATGTTCTTGTTTGGATTATAAAATTTTATTGTTATCCACGGCTAAATATTATTCTACAAAAAACCTAAGTGTATTGTACAGGGTGACTGATAAAAGTGTGTCAGCTGTTTCTCTTTAAATCTATAAGAGCTATTAAAAAACGTTAAATAGTAACTCCCCTAGACTTTCAGTTCTGTTTATTTTGTGACTTTGAAAATGTTATCTTACCCGCCATTTTTCAAATATGGTGGCCAACCTTTGAATTTCTTACTATGGAATATAAGAATTTTATGATCATATTTTATGATTATTTTGAATTTCACAAGATATTTAATACTTGTTTTGTTCTTGGTGGTTTGTATATATATACGACTAACCATTTAAAAGTTACAGGAGTATAAATTTTTAAAAACACCCTATCTGAGCAGATGATATTTTGGTAGAGAAACGTTTTGAACCAATGGAAACGTTTTTAACACTAATAAAATATTTTTTAGACAAGCAAATAACTTTTAAAAACAACAAATACACTTTTTGTATTTTTTTTTTAAACCATAATACAGCTTCTAATTGAGGTGTAATCGGGAAAACCTATCATTACAACAGTTAATGGAATTCCCCAGGTAAAGGATAATAGTAATAATTTACTTTAAATATGTTTTATATCATGATAAATAATAGTTGTTGGCAATTAATATCACATTTCCCAAGGGATGAAACAATAAACTAGTTTAAACTTTCCCCATTAGTCATCGTTTGAATTGATGTAGGTTCTATTGAAAGAGTATGCAGTATGTTTTTCCTACTAAATACTAGCTATGAAAGCTACTAATGTATTCGATCTACTATTATTAGCTGTGAAAGCTCTAAAAAAAAAAAACATTTAAAGTTTATTTTTAATTTATATTGAATTGTAATACATTATTTATTATAATAGATAATCCACTTTGTTTGTACTTAAACTAAACCTTTATTGATGCGTGCTGACCTAGGTTTCGCCAGCTGCGTCATTTCATTGTAAATTGCATTTCAAATTAAAAAGTTGTACAAAATTAGAGACAGTATTTGTGAACATCTAAAGTCATTAGTTAATTTGCATAAGTTTACACCCAGTGTTGTTTGATTGCGTGGTCGTGGAGACTCGTGAGTATGTGAATCAGTTTAATCATAATAGATACTTAAAACAAA
>JAGFPH010000893.1:21498-59586 GCA_018207615.1 Philaenus spumarius | reverse complement strand
TCGTGAGTATGTGAATCAGTTTAATCATAATAGATACTTAAAACAAATTCATAAAATAAATTATCTCTGTCTGAAACAAAAGTCTTAAGCAAGTCAACAAATGGAACGGAACTTAAGTTTTTTAATCGAGTAGTTAATTTTTCTAATGTTCTGTTTTATAAGAAGAAAAATGATTAACTTGAAAAGTGTTTAACATACACTTTCGCTATAAAACTACGAGAATTAAATTTGGAAAATTTATCAATTGATGTACATTTAGAAATATATAAAGATAACTAAAAATACATATCTGCTCTAGTATTATTAAATATGTACTTTTAGTACAATACAAATCGGGTTCTTATCATATTATAGAAAATCACATAATTAAACGCTTAAAGAAGAAATATCAGTCAATAACTTAGTGTTAAATAAAACAGATAAAATAAATCCAGTATTTATTTTACCCTTAGAAGACTATACTAAACAATTGTTTAGTTAATTAAATTCTCATTCCTTTAGCAATTTTAAAGAAATTCCCAAGTCCAACGTAAATACAAAACGTAATAGTTACGGATATCTTTAAATTAATTAAGTCTAAAGGTGCTATAAATCATTATATTTTTAAGCCAGCGCATACTTATACGTTACCTGTTATAAATCCCGTTGCTCCTATACACTATGACCTCCCAAAATTACTTAATTCTGATATCTCTATAAGCTTTGCTGTTTCCTTTATGAAATCTCCTTCATATAATTTGGCCAAATTCACTAATAATTACTTTATGATTAAATATTACAACATTTAAAATAAAATGTGTTCTTAAGAATAATACGTTAAATTTGGTAAATAATATGAAATATGTACAAATTCATACAAACTCTAAAATTGTATCATTTGATGTCAAAAGTTTATTTACAAGAATTCCCATTAATAAGTAGGGAAAGTAGGAAATATGTTTTATTGGTTCTAAGATTAGCCCATGTATTTCTTAAGAGTTAATATACATAATTCATTTTTTCTAAATCATAGTTATTTGAATTCCAAGAATAAGTGTTATGAATTGGTGAATGGTTTAGCCATGGGTATGCCATTATCTCCATTATTAGCGGAGACGTTTACGAATGAATTTGAAACTAGATTTGTAAACAGTCAAAACCTTTTTCAACATAACATTTAATCTTGGTACACATATTTAGATGACGTATGGTTCAAACCACCAACTTAAACTTTGTCTACGTTATTTAAATTCGGTTAAAAGAGCACTGAAAAAATCCAGGAAAACCCGATCAATTTATTAACCTTACAATAAAAATGTTAAATGGTAATAATGTATTTAGGATATTTAGAAAACTTGCATTTGCCGATAACATTGTCCATACAACCTCACAACATCCTATTATTAACAAATTAGCCGCATTCCTCAGTATGCTGTATCGTCTCATTAACTTCCCTATGAATAAATGTGACTTTAATCAGGAACTTAATTGTATTAAAATGATTGCCTCTACCAACTTTTATAATGTTAATTTAATTTAAAAAATCTTAGAAACAATTTTAAAAATAATTAGAAAAAACTGTATTTCTTTATAATTATAAATATGCAACCACAAAATAATGGCGTAGAACTAAATAACTAGGTAACGTTATTGTTACTATAATCAAACTAGAAGAAAAGAAAAATTATTGTAGACCTACATATTACAACAATACATTTCTGAGAAATATTTTAAATAATTTGAAAGAAAAAGTACGTAACTTCCTTAAAAGTGGAGCGCACAAAATTAAGTTGAAATTTGTTTAATGAAGCTTATGTAGGACAAACAGGTCGTAATGTTAAAACTAAATCAAATGAACAGAAAATAAGTTGGCGGCCTGGCTATCTTGATTCTACTTTTTTTTACCATTTCAAAACACGTGACATTTTATATTTTCATAAAAATAAAGATTTTAAATGCTACATGTTAATTGTAAGGGTAAGAAATTAGATCCGTTAGAAAAGATAGTAATAAGGAGGTTAATTAATACAGACTCAAGTTAAGTTCTAAATGTTCAAACAGATTCAAGTAACTCAATACTTCTGCATCCTTTGTAATTGCCCAGACATCCTTTCTTCCCTCCCCCTCCCTAGCCTACTGGTGGGGAATATATTTATGGAAGGAAGTTTTGCCTTTACTAAGTTATTACGTCTTGGCCCACACCACGTAGAAGTAAAGAAATATCACTCTTTGCTTCAATGCACAGCCTTAGTTTATCTGCAGCTGAACTGTCGTTATTTATTTTATCTTGGGTGCTGTAGAGCTTGGCTAAACTGTGTAAACTTTTTTAAATAAAGTCGGCAAAATAAGACATATAAACAAATCATTAAATCAGATGTTGGCCAAGTAGTTGGTAAATTTTAATGAAAATTTCATTCGATTATAGGTCTTTTTAAAAGTGTATTCTTTTTGTTTGTAACTACAGTCCATATTTTCATCATTTCGATGACGTTTTAGTTATGTCATTTAGTCGATAAATGCCACAATATTCTGGTATTTTATCACTAACAACTAAAAAACCTAACCTAAAATCTACCTAGAACATTGTGTTTCTTAATTTAAAGAAATGCAAAACAACTATGATAACTAGTGCAATATTTTTTACATATTATTTATATTTTATTTATTTTTTTAAACTTATTTAAGATATTAAATAAATCCAAAACAAGCTTCGGATATTAGGAAATTTTACAGAAAAATATATACTTAAATTTTTTTTAAATATAGTATGTTGAATTCATTCATATATACATATATTTATCTACATCTTAATATTAAATGATTTTTAAATTTGAAACAAATTATCAGAATTGTTGATATACATTTGCATAAAACAAGGTCATATTTAATAAATACGTATTATTTGCTTCTTTGTTGGTATACAGGGTGTCTTAAAAGTCTGTGAACGGCGTTATATTTGTATAACCATTGCAGATTACGCAACAAAACTTGGTACATCATTTCTCAAAAAAACAAAAACCAAAAAAACTATTTTGTAAGCAACTATAATTTTTTATCACCTTAGGAGGCCGGCTGGAACATTAGTTGTACATCAAATTAAAGGTATATCTTAGGAGAAGACAATGTCCCAAATCAGGCATCACAATGTTCACCCTACAAGAAATGGTGGCCGTTTGAAGTTACAAAATTGGGCATTTTGAAAATGGTCTAATTTTACTTATTGGCATTTGATTCAAAAGCAAGACTCAGATCTAAAATATACCTACAATAAATCATTGTATGTGTATTTTAGAAAACTATTTTTGTATGTAAATAATAACTTATATTATACACAACCATTTAATTTAAATTATGAATATATATATATATATATATATATATATATTTTAACTATGAAAATGATTTAACAAAGAAACCAACTAATTAATTCCATAAAACTTGTAAACTTCTCAATTTCTAAAAAAATTAATTATCCGCCATTTAAAAGTTGTTTCTAAAGAAAACTTTTACGTGATTTTCTTCTTAAATAACCTTTTTAGTAGGTTTAATATCAGCTAAAGTTTTGAATACTTACATTACGTAAATATGTTGTTTTTAATAATGCATATTATAATTAATTATATACATAGTAGGCTAAATACTTTACTTACTTTACATACAAAATTTAATGCTACAACACGTATAATTTTTTTTTATATTTTTTTATTATAATTATTTTTTAAGTAACCATAGTTGAAAATTAGTAGCGTATCACGTAACACAAATAGTAAAAAATTTTCTTTGTATTATGATTGTTTTATTATGATTCTATTTAAATCTTCTTTGTCTATAAATTATTTAACAAATGTACACTTGTTACTAGTTTATCAATAACTTGTCACTAATTAGTAGTATAAATTAATATTAATAAAACTAGCTGCTGGCAGTTGGAAAACTCGCTAATCTTTGGCTCGTTTGTACCTTTGTGACCGAGCATCCCACAACAACTGGTTTTATCTATAATGTATCGAATACGTAGTGACTTTAAAGGTAGTATAAAAATAAGTTTATCTATTCGCCTTCTAAGTGACTTGAAATGTGGTATAAAAAAAGTTCAGAGTTCAAATTTATAGCGCATTTTTTTAGAGTTTATGCGCATTCTTGCAGACATAAGACCTAGCGCATTCGATTCCTTACGTCAAAAAACCCCTATATGCAAATTTTCATCAAAATCGTTAGAGCCGTTAGCGAGATACCCGAAATAAATGTATAAATAAATAAACAAGAATTGCTCGTTTAATAAGATAAGATTTATTAAATTTGTATAATAAAATTTGTGATTTATCAAATAGTGTGTGTATCCTACCCTACCTTAAATATGATATATTTGAATTTATAAAAATACACAATAACAAGCTGTGAGAGTATAATATTTTCAGAATACCACAACACTGTCATTGTTTTCAACGTAAAAACATAATATAACTTTATATAAAAATTGTTACTGATTTGAAGAGCTGAAAAGAAGAGCGTAATAAGAGTAGAAAATATTCAGAATTTGTTGACAGTTTGTATTTTATTATCAACCTAATTGAGTGGGGTCTTTTTACATATAGGTCTAAGTAAAATTTTAATTAAAAAAAAGAATGGAAAACCTATTACTTATTTTAACATGATCAATAAAATAAAATGACAATAAATAAATAAAATAAAATAAATAAATTAACAAATAAAATTAATATCATTATTAATCCGTAAATAATATTGTTTACAATCATATTCATGCCTTTAATGAATTATATTCCGAAAGTTAAAAATTAAACTTGAGCTTAATTGGTTATGACATATGGATGGTTTTAAAGGAACAATATTTGCTTTTTCATTGAACCATATGCAACGGTACTGTTGAAAATAAGTGTTTTAGTCAACATCCAGGCTATATCATAAACAATTATTTATTCTGTTTTTTTATTATTCTGGTAATCATAAATAATAAATTTATAAGTAACAATATTCAGTTTGACAATAACAGTTCAAGATGATATACTTAATATAACAAAACCTAAACACGGACTCTTTAAAACGAATTCGCATATTCTGCAGTAAAAACATTAACGATAGGCAGTTGTTAACTCCTTACTATTGGAAGATAGGTTTATACACACTCTCGTTAGCTTTGTATAAGGGCGTGAAATATTGTACTGTTATTACTATTATTTCTATTTGGACATTTTCCATCATTTCTATGTTATAATCGACACACGACGTTTGAGGCATATGAATCAAACCCCGTTATCAAGAGTCTAAAACTAATGGAACAAACACATACAGATCAATACCTTTGTTAAATAAAACAAAATAATTTTAAAATATAAAACTAGATCTACGTGGCACTTTCTAGAGTTGAAACGAGAAGTCAAATAAACTATTGTGACGAACACAGAAAGTACAAAACACAATCCTGACGGCAAATAAGTATTGACAACCGATCACTTGTTGATAGATGGCAAATGTATGAATAATCAGTAATAATAAAATAGAACATCTATCATAAATAAATGATAACTTCAAACATGTAACTTTAAGGTTAGTTATAGTTTGATTACTGCAGTTCGAGAATCAATAAAGGGGAGTCGTTAAGCCCTATCTTGTTCATGTTAATTTGTCTAACTAAATAACTGTTTTCTCAAAAACTGCTGGATATATTTTTATCAAATTTATATTGTATTTTAAGAGCACTTTCATACGAACTTTAATAAAAGGAATTCTGGCTATTCTGAAGTAGAGCCATATTATGTATTTGTTTATATAACTTTCTATAAACTTTAAAAATACATCAATATATTTTTGTTATTATATTTTGTTTTCAAAATATCACGAAATGCTTGTGTTCAAATTTTTAGCATTATAGCTTGTACTTGCAAAAAAAAACTTTACACATTTAATAGATTCAAAAATAAAGGTTGTAAGGTTTATTTTTATTTTATTCGACTGTAACATGTAAGTCCTTTTTTTATTTAAGGTGATTTCACCTTTTGATGTTATATGAGTCTAAGCTTAGTTTCAGGGGCTTCCACCAGATTCGACTTATGAACCAAAATTTAACTTGGCAAGCGGGATGACTCCAAATGAAACCAGATTGATATAAATACAGAGACTATTCAATTAATAGGTTAAATATATTATGATTATTACTTCAAAAATGATTTTCTACAATTTATAACCTTCTAAATAAAATAAAATTGACAATTGCATACCAAAAGAAAATTATATTAGAACATTAATAAAATAATCTCTCATTCAATTTTTTTTATTTTAAAGTATCATCAGTCATTAAAAAAAAGACAAACAATCAAATTTTACATTTAACAAAGAAAGCTGAGGATATTGGGATTATATTCAGCTCTAACGACATTTAATTAATAAAATCAATTTTATTACTAATATTGATCATATTTTCGATCACCATACAGACTAAATCTGTAATAAAAATCCTAACACCCTTTTAATCCTTTTAAATTATTATTAATTCTTATATTAACTAATTATTAACCTTATCAACTATTACAAATTGACAGGAGCATCTTGTTCCTAAAGGAATTAAATTACAGCTTTCTAAGCTTTGAAATATATTTCAAGTTGAATCGGAACTGATTTCAATTGCTTTTGAGGTATTTAGCTAAATCTTCCATTCAGTTAATTCTAATATAACAGTTCCAACCTTTTCTAATGACTTTTATGTTTTCATTGTATACATGAAATATACTTTGGATATTAATTAATTTAATTTTTAATTTTAAACCTCGAGATCTGTCTTAACTACAAATGCAATATTATATCTACTTACATAATTTGGGGTTTCCTCGCTAACGCACTAGGCACTTTCACTGGATTGATTTATTTACTTTTTACTTTTCCACTGCATAAAGTATCTCCCACTAGATATAAAGATATCCTGGGTTTTAGTGCTTCCTGGATCCCTTTGATGATTATAGCTGGATTGAAGGCTTAAATTAAGACTTAAATTTATTAAGGTCTTATCCAGTTATTTTATTATAGCTGGATAAAATAAAATTGGTGTATCTTGAAAGGCGTCTGCCTAAGTGTTGATTCCTTGCAGTTTAGTTGAGGACAGACCTCTATCCTTTCTTAAGAATCTCCCTCAATACTTTTCCAAGGGTTTTTCGTATTGCATTCTGATTGGACGATTTGAGTTTTAATTGTTCTGATCGATCTTGTTTTATTTTTACACTCCCAATTATGATAATTATGATGCAGAAGTTTTTTAAGTTTTTTTTTGTGGTAATGAATGTAAATGCATTCAAGAAACGAATGTTGGTTTAGTATAACCCTACAATAAAATTGTGTTGTTAAGCATTTGATAACTGCTGTTTTACCTGTTACAGGACTGGGTGATAACTCCCAAATATAGCTTTGTTTAATATTTACAAATTAAAATTTTTCATTAATCTTTTCTTATCGAGCACCTATGACCTCAAACGAATATTTATTAAAATTTTCGTGATTTTCAGTAGTTGTTATTCTACGTTGATTATATACCAAAATAACAAAGAAGCTAATATATTTTATATATTTAACTTGCCAAATATTTGATAAAACTCTGAAACTTTCGAAAAATAGATCTTTAATTGACTTTTCAAAGCTATTTCCAGCCTTGTTTTCTGTTAGAAAAAGAATTATAATTGTAACAGACATTTCAGTTAGGTGGTCATGGCAAATGATTTTTAAATCAGGTATATTGAAACATAATTATCTGTATCAAGGAAATCATTTTAAAAATTTTAATTGTATGTTTACTTCTGAATATAATACTTCTTGTTGTTTGCTTAGATTTACTTACAGTATTATCAATCGCAGATCTGCTATAGTTTAAGAACAATATCTTAAGTTGAAAGTAACAAAATCATGTATTCTGTTTTTTATTCTAGTATCTAATGTTCACTTTTTCAATATGTTTTGGTGGGAAATTTCATACACAAAATATTTTGAGAATATTATCAACTACTGTAGTTAACACGTGAAAAACTTATTATAGGCAAACAAAAATGAATAGCGAACATATGCATAATTTCCATGGCTTATTTTTTGTTTTTTTATTCCTTCTCTTTAGTTCTTCTCTTCTCTGTATAGTTTTGACAATTATAAAAACAAATGAAATTTTGGAAAATTATGTATAAAGTTTTGCCCTTCACTGGACTGTTTATTTGTATGATCAGGAATAAAAGAATCAAAAGAGTTACCACCTGCCCGACAGATGGGTACTCTGTGCTAGATTTTTGCATTTAACTTGGAATGTATTGGTCTTAGTAAAATAATTATTAAGAACAATAATGTTCCTCACAAAATTTGACATAAAAAGTATTCGCGAAGTATTTCTATTAATAATTTTGCTAATACATAAAGGTTTCGAGAAAACTGCAATCAAAATAATTATAGTTTAAAAAGCGTAGCTAAGAATTAGTCCAATATGGTTTTAAGGCTAATATTTAATTTGAATAACGTTCGTCACGTAATTTTGCAAATTTGTATCATTAAAATCTACGTATAGAAGAAACCCGTTGGGGGTTTAAAGTCACACAGCTGATCTATTATAAGCCTGCCTACTGTAAGTGAATCAGTGAGGCAGGTTGTCCTTTAGAAACTATCGAATGTTGTCGATAAATATTAAATCATAACTAAAACTACAATATAGTATGTATTTTTTTTCGAAGGTGAAAGAGCGTAGAATCCTAGAACAAAGTTGTATACGTAATAGAGCATAAAGGTGTTTTGGTCGGTATGGATCAAATAAGTGATTGTTTCTTTTGCGAAAAGACACTTAAATTTGGCAAAATTTTGCTCGTAGAAGGATTCTGGCGAATTTAATAGCTGATAGCAAAACGCGGATGGACTAAAATATATGCAAATAAAGAATGTTACGGATATAAAATATGTAGACGAGGGTATTATAAAAAGAAGAAATATACGTTTTTTAACAGGATCAGGGGGTGGCAAAGAAGGAGACCAAAAGGTTAGTGTTCCGCTTTATTTAAATTTGACTACAAAACTGATTGTTTACTTTGTGCAAACAAAATGTGACTTTGTATCGGAAAATAGGAAACATTTTCACAAACGTCAATCGATGTATGAAGTTCGATTGCTGACGGTCAAAACAGAATTTTACAAAGATTCGCGAATAGAAAAGATGACTTAAAAGATGGTTTCTTAACGCAGAAACTGTGTAATTTGTTCGATCTCAGCAGAAGCGCGTTATCACAATGAATGCTACTAAAATTTACGCTCTATTACCTATCCACTTGTACCCAAAAACCAACCAATTTTCAAATATTTTTTTGAAAAGTGTTGACATTAATTTTTATCTACGAGCTTCAAACTGTTATTAATTTCGAATGATGTTTACTCGAAACATTTAAGTCTTAGAAAAATTATGAACAATTTATTTTCTAAGTAGAATTTTATGAGGAATAGCCTAAGTTTTATTCTATTCTTTATGTCAAGCCGACCAATGGATTCGCAGTTAAATGAAAAAAAGTAGCACAGGGTGGCCATCGTGGGTTGTTTTTCGCTTATTATGGGATGTTTCATCCACCGAACAAGTGGGAACACTTTCGATTCTTATTCCTGATACTAAAATCAAAGACTCATGTGAATGGAAAAACTAATTTGTTTAATCAAAAACCTAATCTCACGCGACTATATGAACTGAGGATAAGAACCCTTGCCTTTACTCCAACAAAATTATAAAATAATGTGTTATGGAAACTTTTTTATTTATATAGAGACAACACATAAAGCTAATTTATTATTCAGTCTTTAATTATTCATGTCTTGAGCAAGTAAAGTAACAAAAATATGTGTTTAACTCTGACTAAGCAATTTTGATATTTATTAAAAAAACAATACAAACGGCCAATTAATTAATCTACAGTATTTTTTTGAAATAGTTTGGAGATTCAGTATTCTGTATTTACGACAACATATTTAACTTTTAAAATCAACTTACTTTTTTCTACATGTACAAGATCGAGTGGTTTCCGCTAATGTACAATGCAAATAACTTGTGGTTTTGTTTCAAAGTTCTACCTGACCTTTTAGTATCCTTTAAAGCTATTTTCATTACCAGATTTTGAGGCCTCTTTCCGCTTTTAAAATGCTTAGTGGATTTTAGGCGAATAAGTACCTCAGAATTATTGTCAATTAGAACTTACACTCTTTTGTTGACGTGTTAAAGGAGTCCACTATTCATGTTAATCGTTGGATTTTAACTATACATTTTTCTATCTTCCAGAAGAATATCACCACTACTCATCATATACCAAGAAGCATTATAATACATTGTATGAAATCTGTTTTAGAAACGTTAAATACAATTTGAACATTATTAAGTTTGATGCTGTGCTCAGATGAAATGGGTATGCCATTAAAGGTTTTCTCGATTTGTTTATACATCACTTTTATTGCCAATAAATTATGTCTTTATATTAAATTTATCTTATTTCTTCATCACATGATCATTTCACTTCAGTGTGCTACCGGTTTTGTACACGTACTGTTTTATTTGTATTATTCAGATGTATGTTTTCCTTTTATTTTTTAATGCAAATCTGTAAAATCAATCATGCTTGCATAAAGTTGTCTAATTATAATTATTGTAATGCGTCATTGTTATAATATTGCATACAAGTTCTTTTCTAATATTCACAAACAAACTATATCTATTTAGGTTGTAACAGAAGAGATTAGGTGTACAATTAGAATAGTAAATAGAGGTATAATTTAGGAACTTAGTATTAGATTGAATACGTGAGTATGTACGTTAGTGTTTCCTAAATTATAAATTTAACGAATGTTAAATTATACAATTACGGTATAATATTTAGTATTCAAAATGCCAGTTTCTTTTATAG
The DNA here is from genome assembly GCA_018207615.1 of Philaenus spumarius. Classification (NCBI taxonomy): domain Eukaryota; kingdom Metazoa; phylum Arthropoda; class Insecta; order Hemiptera; family Aphrophoridae; genus Philaenus; species Philaenus spumarius. Next base: position 48,700 of record JAGFPH010000893.1, on the reverse strand, counting down.
TAAGTTAAATGAAGTAAGCTACATGAGTGAGTGGTTTACGAAGAAAAGAGACAAAGTTTGCATTGGTTGAATAAAGTATTTGTTTCGCAATAGTAATGCAGTTAATTCTTAAAGTAATTATGAAATATTTGATACCATTTAATGTAAAGTTAACCTCTATATTGAATACTAATTTGAAGTATCAGATTATGGGATTTAGAAATTAAGTTTCAAAAATGGTTATAGCAAAGTTATTATACGGTGATAAAATTAGTTCAACGATACTAAAATGTTTCTCCAGCTTAACAACAGTATAGCCGTAAATATGACGGTATTATATATTCTGTCCTTGATTAAGATTTTATCAAGTCATTTAAACTACCACCCTATAGAGGTAAAATCTAAATTAAAATTTCTTTACTTCTTTGTTCTTTGTTTAAAAAGCTTTACTAATTTTTCCTCATTAATAATATGTTCTTGAAATTTAAACCAAGTGATTACAGAAATCTAGAAAGCCGTTGAATTTTGTAAACCCATCTGCTATGTTGTGTGATATTTTCGGAACATTTAAAATATATTTTTAAGACAGAGCGGGAATTAAATTCTCCAACATTTTACCTTGATTCATTTTTTAGAGGTTTTTCATACTTCGTGTTGGCTTGATTTAAAAACACCAAAAAATAACTCTTTAAATATGAAAATATAAGAACAAAACAATCTCATACTTTAAATAACAAAATATAAATTGTTGTAAGTCATGATTTTTTTAACGAAAAGTTAAAGCGTGTTAGCAAATTTTATAAAACCTCGTTACGTAGCTTGCCAATAGCAAGTAGGAATACATGGAGGGGGAAGTAAATCAATAGAAAAGGGAATTTGTTTAGATGTCAGCAGAATTTTATTTGCAAAACTGTTCGCGATTTGTTTTACTGTTTGAATGAAAATGTGTCATCATTTCTGAATTTGATTTTTCTAAAAACAAAATTGTATTTAATAGTACAATGAATTATTACTGGAAGAAATAAACTTGATATCAACAGTTATGACACTTATTTATAAAATTACACATTAAAATAAAATAGCTTAAAAAGCAACGTAAATAATTGTATTTTTAAACATTATTTACATATGTTTAATAAAGATAAATCCTGTTTATTACAAAGAAGTTTTGAGAATAAATTAATCTTTAGTGATAAATGTACATTGTGTCATATATATCATCCAGTGGCAATTAAAAGCTTAACTTGTTTTTCCTTTGTCAACAATATCTCATTTGAACTTTTTCATTTATTTATTTAAGTAGTAATATTATTTTGTTTCAAATGGTTATAAATTTGTTACCTAATTTCATATGTGGCTGTCAAGTGTATAACATAAAGAAAGTATTGTTTATTTTTTCATCGTGGTATAATACACTAATTTTACTTGAATTCTGTTTGTTTAACTTATATCATTTTATTTGTCTGCTAAACACTTATATAAATCATTATTATCCTTGTCTGAAAGCCTAACTTTATTACTTTAATTTAAATTTCATTGTTACTATCAATAATATAGATTTCTCCTTGATTTGTTTACAGATATTGCATAATTAGGCATATTTACAATATTAAAAAACTTAAATACAAAATATATGGGCTTTATTTATATCAATACTTAAAATAAAACAATAATTAATTGTATAATAATAATAAATATCGTTTAAATAATAATAAATTTAAATACAAAACTGGATAGAAGTAATTCATAAAGTTACAAAATAATCGGAATAACACAATCTTAACAAAATTTCCGCAAAAGCAGTTAGAATGAAAAATTTTAATTATAAGTTTTTTATTTCGGTTTTATTTATTTGTATGGAACATGTACAATTATTATACTTTGATTTACAGTGCAATACTCATTCATTTGATTTTTTTTGTAACATTAAAATTAATTCTTTTCATTGGGTCCAACATAAATAAAACTAAATGTTATTTGTTAGTTCTATTAGAAACTAACAGAAGGTATATTGTCCCTTTTTTCACTAAAAATAACTTTAAATAAACAATAAACATAAAAAGTTGCAGTGTTTTAACGAATCTTGCACTTGTACGCAAAATTTAAAATTGAACTTTATACGCTTGACTGCTATAGTACACAATATATTGTAGGTGAAAGTAATTGCTACACATGTTAACACTTTTATATTTATTAATGTGCTCCGAATAGTTAAAATGAAAATGGTTTACCATTCAAGTATTTATATATAATCAGAATGGCAAAATAGGGTTCTTCTTTCTAATATCTTATGCACGATTAATTAGATAGACTGTATTATATAATATTAGGTACATTGTTTGATACATACACAGAGTGATAATTACATATTAGTTCATATCTCATAATACTATAAAAGGAGATGCCATACATTGTTATGATAATAGTGATCTACCATATGTATATGTTACCAATATTTGAGCACTCTACAACAAAAAAAGCTCACCAAAAATGTGCTCACGATTACAACTTATTGAGTACATCACTTGTACTTACAACGGAATCATTTGTTGGTGATAATGAAGTTATACACTTTTTTTCAAAACTATTTAATGTAAAGAATTAAAACTAATTTATTTAAAATAATTACGTGTGCGTTAATTAAATATTTGAAAGTATCCATGCCATGCACAAACTTAAATAAATAAATAGTATTATTAAGAATAGGTAACCTATTATTATTACTTACCATAGTCCTAATTAAACTGATCTTCTTTTCTTAACAAACAGTGTATTAATCTAAAGAGTATCAGGTTATTTATTTTAAATTACTATTACATTGATGTGCCTTCTTGAAATGTATTTAAATACAACAAGTTACGATTAAAATTCCATGTTTACGATAGCAAGACGAAAGATCATACAGTTTATTATTTGTATTGTTGCATTAAACAAAATAGTTAATAACATGTTCTAACCTATAAAAACTGGAATCTAAAACGATTTCTGCAAGCATGGTGCTATGTATAATGTATTAATGTGTTATTATTTAAGTTTGTAAGCAGTGTTTCATTCCAAATTTGCTATGCTATAATATTACGTACAAAAGGTACTATACAAAAGATACAAAATTACTTATTACATTGTTTTATAAAGCAAAATATTCCTCAAGTACAAATCTTGTCTTTTCGCAGGAACACAACACTTGACTCAAGAGCCCTTAACATTCTTACTGTTATTTATAAAGTAGAATAATCCAGATATTTTTGCATATAAGTGGAATTTTAACGTATATAAATGCCCAATTCTGATAATTTTTTTTTTTAGAAAGGGGTTTTGATTTGTGTTTGCACTATGTATTCTGGCATTCGTTAGTGTTTTCGTCTATTTAATATAAAGACAGTTGGTCCTTGGGGAAACTCTATAATATGATACGTATAACCACTGGTAAAGTTTACACAAATACAATTTTGAATTTACTAAGCTACATATGTTTCGCCATTAGGCCAGTGGATACCTAACGTAAATATGCCTAAGAAAATATGTTTGAATAAATAGCAACTAACATGAATAAATAATTAACTAAATAATATAAATAGTAAGACATTGTGATTTATGTTATTTGACACATCGATTTTATTAGAGGTTCAATACAAACACGTTAACATAAGCATTACGTAAGAGTTAGCATTTATCTAATAATTTTATGAAATCATTTGGTTGAAAATATAAAACTATTATTCATTCAAATTAATAATTTATTAGTTGATCTCTTTAACTTACAGAGTTGTTTTATCTGGGTAAAATTTTTTCTAAACCAATGTCGCAATGTGTTTAGTATTTGACAGAAGGTTTATTTGCATGCCTTATTTTGTTGTCACCCTCAAACCCATAAATTGGTTTGAATACTTGTATAGTATTCAAATATATGATTTAGGTAATGGGGTTATTTATTCAGTAAACGTTTTAATTGTTGCTCGTTGTATTTTATTTTACAAGAAATAAAATAAATCGCATATACTATTATAATAGATGAAAAAAAAATGCTTATATTTTTTATTTTGGTATTTATAAGTTTTGTAAAATATTATGAATTTTACATAAATAAGAATGTTTAAATTGTTTATTCTTTTTTATTTCCTAAAAAAAGTTGAAATTCTTAAGAAGTTTTATAGTCATACTATTTAATCCTTTTATTCAGAATATATCTTGGTAGGGCCTAAATCTGAATCCATTTTTCAAATTATTGAAAGACAAATTTTAAACTTATTTTGCTCCTCCGTACCCAACCTTGTTTATCTAAATTTATTAAAAATAAAATAGATGACTAAAGACGAATACAAATTTGCCGCCAATGCAGTATCAAGAAGTTTCACATAAAATAACAAATTAAAATTAATTGTCTTTTTGTAAATTTATTTTCAATAATCGTGAACAGACATAATTAGGACGTTGGACAATGAATGTTTTGTACTAATCAATTTTCCTTGCAAATACATATTTAGCGGATAACATTAACTTTACTGACATATAGAAAAAATGTTAGTAGAAAATTTTGATATTTAATAACCCAGTTTTGCAATTTAAGTGTCATTCGATTTGAAATGAAAAGGGCTTCAAATTTACTGTCTAGTAAAATTTTGTATTAGTGGCCGGTATTCATGGAATTTGAATTTAAAAGTTTTAAATGGTCACCATTTTGAAATTTGATTAGTCTGATCAAAGATATTTTTGGAAAATGTTTATAGCTATAGAGTTAAAGTGCATACCAAGTTTCATAAAAATATCTCTAAGGGCTTTTGAGTTATAATTTATTTTTTTTTTTATACAAAATGGCGGATTACGGCTTAACTTAGCCTACATTTTTGACTTATTTTTGCATGTAGAATTTGAATCTGCATAGCCCGCTGCAAAAATAACTAAACAAATTTTTAAGTTAAAAAAATTATGGTTTTAGGCTAATTTTTGTTGTTGTAGACAATTACCAAGAAATTATGTTTTTAGTTTTGTGTCGATAACTCGGTTATCCTTTGTCCTACTGAAACTACAAAAAAATCATTGTGTGTATCGTTAAAAAATACAAATATTTTGTCTCTTGTACATTTTTGGTTAAGTTAATGGTTTTCACGTTAAAAATTTGTTACGGCAGCCATTTTGAAAATTATAAAAATACATTATTTGTGTTTGGTACACTTGTTGATCGTAACAAATAAAATGCTTATTCCAAATTTGAACTAGATATCTTATCTATTTCCACAGTTACAGTGAGTTTTTGTTAAACAATATACTACATTTTCGACATATTTTTGCATGTAAAATCTGAATGTGCATAGCCCGCTACGCTTTACTGAATCACCCTGTATAACATGCAAAATATTTTCTTAAGATTTATGTATTACATATTATTATAATAATAAAAATAATACTTTAAAAGGCAATAAACATGAGGGGTTTTATTCTCACTTTTCTTATTGTATATTATAGATAGCACCGAAGTGTATAACGTACATGTAAGCTTTGTAAACAGCAGCAAATATACAAATAGATGCTGCAGTAGTCAAAAGAAATCTTACCTGGACTAGGTTGGATCTAGTTATCTGGAATCTAATTTGGGAGTTGTTCGTTAGTTAAAACAAACTTAGTTTAATTTATTGTTGGAAGAGGTGGGATCCAACATTTACTTCATTGATATATTTTAAAATAAGAAACTATTTAATTATTTAATATACAAGATATTATGTAGTAATCGTTTGTATTATCTGGATATGTTTAGTAATCCATATTTAGTATTCCAGAACGACGGTAAACTATGTATCTTGTTTAATTTATTTGTAATCAATAAATTTATCTCTAGTTCTTAAGTGGATTGTATGTATGTTGTATCTATGTATGTATATAGAAACATCTTATATTTTAAAAAGTATTACTTCCATAATTTACTTAATTAGATAATTTAGTATTTCTAAGACTAAAAATTTAAAGGTCAAACTCATCACTTACTCTAAACATGATTTAATAATAAATAAAAAAAAATATTGTTTAATTAATTTTATTGATTGTCCATATTTAAGCAATTGATCTGGCTATCAGGTTTTGATTTTATATTCATATATATTACAGAGATTTTGCTATCGTCTGTATAAAAGTGATATTAAATATTTTATTGCTATTAAAATATAATAAATTAGAAGGCTGTATCAATTTATAAGCAAATTGTTAACACATTTGTATGGGGTTATTCATGTCACCAGTTAATACAAACACATATTTTACTCATACTTGGCCATGTTTGCAACAAACAAGAATATCATTACCTTGTCCAACTACTTTAGTAAACAGTGCACGTAATATCGTTCTATTTAAAGTAAAGAGAAGGTAATAGAGCTTCAATTTATGACTATGGCATGACTCAATAGAAGGGAAGGATAAATGCAGTCAGAACACGAAGGTTAAATTGACCTTAAACTTGGGAAGAAACATTTTCCACAATAGCAATCACATATATTTTCATAAAGGTATGCAATTAGAATAAGGCATACATTGACTTCACTAACGTATTGTCAAATGTATAAAAGCATAATAGGTTTCAACCTAATTATTTAGCACAACAGAGATGTGAAAAAATTGTGTATCACTTTTTTAAAGCTCACCTATTGTACCAAACTATGCCTAACATAACATGATAGTAAAAGAGTATTTATTTTTAGTTTACAATTTCTAAAAGAGGAGTTTAAATTATCATATCTTAAGTTTTCACTCTAAAACTTCAAAATAAATTAAAAGTTCTTAACTTCAATTTAAAAGTTATAACTAACGATAACAAGTTCGAAGGGTCCACTTTTTTGCATTATAAGTATTATGAAGTATAGTGAAAAACGTTTTTTATTTTAATTCTTAGTTTTGAGATATCTTAAAGATTATCCACACGAAAGTTTTAATAGGTTTAAATAAATAAGAGGTTATGGTTTATAGACTGGAAGCCGTTGCGAAACTGTACGGTAAAGCATTACTTCCATAATTTACTTAATTAGATAATTTAGCTCTTCTAAAACTACAAAATTAAAGGTCAAAATAATGGTTCTGTTTCTTTCTAGAACAAAGATTAAAAAGAATTATAATAATGACAAACTTTATTTATAATAACACAATTTATAACAGTTGCTATAACCCAAATTGTTTCTTTCTTCCGACACATTCAATAACCAAGTTCAGAATAAATTGTAGTACCGTAATCCATAGCGGGACAGCATTTACTTATCAATTTAAGTGCATTTAAACTCTCCAACCTACTTTTATAATGGCTTGATATAAATCTGTGAATGTAACTCACATATATTTTGCCGTTAGTACTGAAACCTGAATGTTGCTGACACACGTCAAGTAATGAACGCATTTTAAGTTTACAAAACATAATTTTTGTTGCATATCATATGGTACAACCGAGCGATTACAATATTTGTGTCTCTTGAGAATGTATACAACAATTATATATTGATTAATAACATTTTAACACTATAAAATTATTAGATTCAGAAATTTTGACTTCATTTGAATTTATATTTTCTCGTTAGTTGTCGTCAAGAAATGTATTCAGTTTACATATATTTATATAAATCAAATTCAAAACATAATAAAATAAACTATGTCTGAAGATACTGGCACAAGTATTACGAGAACCAATTATTGAAAATTTTATAACCCTGATCTTACCGAGATGTGCCATATAATTTTAGTATTTGTATTGCGTTTCCACTTAATATTTATGTAAATTAGTTTTATAATATGATGGGCAACACGTTTAAAAAAAGTTATAAAAATAGTTTTATAAATATTTGTTAATTTGTACTTGGCCTTATGATGTTAAAAGTGTTGATGAAACAGAAATATAATGTAAAAACGCAGTACTGCAATACAATACAAGCTTGAGTCTTGCCGAACATGGTTACGGCAATGACGAGACAAGTTAACCAACCTGGAATACCAATGTCTTTTTTATTTACAATGTTTTTTTTTACAATGTCTCCATTTAAAAGTAGAATTTATTTTTATAGTAAAAAAGTAAAAGCCGCAAATGTTTGTAATATCTGCAGCAAATATGACACCAACAAATTACTTGTACAATAATAAAACTATAAAACAATAATAAAAATAGTATAAATAAACAAGACAAAGAAATATAGAAACATTACTAAATTTAACTACTAAAAACATACAAAAGTACTGGAAACTAGAAATACATAAAATTTGTATGTACAATTCACTCCTTTATACAGTCCAAAATTTTATTATTTTCTTTTTCCCATTCCTTTTTTTTGCAGTTAAATGGTCAAAATAAAAAAAAAACATTCATTTTTGGAAAGAAGTTCCTTAACGCGAGTTGCGGTAGGACTTAACAAATAGAAAATGTAAAAAATGTAGACAAATTTAATGACAATTTAATTCAATTTCACAGTATAGTTTCCTAACATAAATAAACCTTTAAATTTGTTCTAGAAGGAAAATATATATGCTTCTCTCAATTTTAAATTACGTTTGAAATTCACACCCAAAAATTGTACAAACTTTTCTTTTTGTGATACATTTTTCCAATTGAGACTAGTTTGCAAATCACAGACTCTTCATTAACTTGTAATGAGTTGACTGCACACCAGTAATTTATTGTGTTACTCTTATTATAAACTTTTTAGTTTTCTCAACATTTTCGTTTTCATCCATTACAGCTACGCCACCAGCAAATAAAAAAGAAGTTATTCCACTTGAATTAATATTATATGAGAAATCATTGATATAAATAATGAACAAACTTGTCCCAATATGGATCCCTACTTTCGACATGATACGATAGGAAACATTTTGAAAAGACATCATTGTACACTAGAATTGTACAGTAGAATACTGACTGATATCTGTTGCATAAATAAGAATCAAATAAATTTACTGTATCCACATGGAAATTATAAAATTAATTGTAGTAGTTTCACCATTAAAGTCTTGTTGGAAACTGAATCGAAGGCAATTTCCATATAATAAATGTACACCAGATTGAATTATTTCGTTCTTTACCTGTAATGCATTCCTTTACAAAGTACTGTATATGCCTACACTAAAGACTAGGTCTGCGCTTTTTCCTGATCTACATTCACACGGCCATTCTTACAGTAAATAAATTAATTCTTAAATACATTATTTCACTTAAAATATTCAACTATTTGGTCAGTTATAAGGGGATCTATCAAAAATAATTATTTAAAATAATTTAGATCAACAAGAACATTATTCAGCTTAAGATTTAAATAATAACACTCAACTCTTTATACAGCTTGTACCTATCATTATATTTATTTATACAATTATGTCATTTATTTTGCAAAGAGAATTTAATTCGTTTTATTTGATTTGTCCCTTTTTAAATTGTATTTATTTGTTATATATTTATGTAATTGACTCTTGTTCCACCATTATTTTCAGATCTACAGCACTATACAGGGAGTCCCTAAAAACCGTAGCGGGCTATATATGCATGATCGTATTGCATTTATTGAAATAAATAAAAAATGTTCAGTATTTTTTTGTTTTAATTCGGCTTAGTTTCGTCGTAATCTGAAATTTTGTTTTTTTACAAAAACTCACTGTAACTTCAGAAAAATATGAGATATCGAGTTTAAATTTGGAATAATATTTTTGCATGTTAAGATTAACAAGTGTACCAAACACAAAGAATTTTTTATAATAATTTTCAAAATGGCATCCGTTACAAATTTTTAAGGTGGAATACCTTAAAACCCGTTAACTTTACAAAAACTGTACAAGAGACAAAATATTTTTATTTTTTAACGACAGACGAAATAATTTTTTTATCGTTTCTATGTAGGTTAAAGTATAACCGAGTTATCGACAAAAACTAAAAACGTAATTGTTTACAACAACAAAAATTTGCATAAAACCATCATTTTTGAATGTCAATAGTTTTAATAAATAAAATAAAATCCATTGCTCTGAAATGCATTAAAAATTTAAATGTGGCTCTTAACCATTTCAAAATGGCGACAAATAATACGCTTAAATAATGTTAAAAAACTTATGAAATTCTAAAATTTTATCAAAATAGCAACAAAAGTAACTACAGTTTTGTATTTTCAACAGCAATTTTCTATTTATTGGAATCTGTTGACAAATAAAGTAGGCCCACTAGGCCCAACTATCACTATTTACATTTTCTTGAACACGACTTAAACAATTACATGGAAGATGTGGTCCTAGTTTCCATGCAATGCATATGGTTTATGCACGCTGGCGTAACCTCTCGCTTCAGCTTGGGTGTACGAAGTTACTTAAACACAGGAATCAGTGGATAGGTCGTGGTGGTCTCATTGTTTCGCCTGCAAGATGACCAGATTTAAGAGGTCATTTGAAATCCATAATGCATTCAAGGCCAGTAGACAACATTGCACAGCTGAGAGAGAGAATTGAAGATGTACTTCTACGTTCACCGTCCAGTACAGAGCGCCCCTTAGCCATGTTATCCATACGACCGTCTCGGCGAAACTAGCCAACTAAAAAACCTCAACTCCCATTCAATGCTCGTACACGCAACCAGCATGACAATAAACGTTATGTTCCCTGTAATGGTAGTAGCATGTCTATTCTCTCGTAAGACCTGTACTGCACTGGGGAACGTGGAATCTAGTGAAGAGCAGTGCGTTGTCGCCAATGGAAGTCACATCGAACATTTAATTTAAGGTTTCTACCCCTATTCAATTGTTTGAATATTTTTTTAAATTTACAAATCTATTGGTTTTATTATGATTAATAACAATCGTAAAATTCTAAGAAATCGTAACTACATATTTGCCAATCGATTCCAATAAATAGAAAATTGCTACTGAAATTACAAAACTGCAATTGGTGCAGTTACTTTTGTTGCTATTTTGATAAAATTTTAGTATTTGATACGTTTGTCTGAATGATATACACTTTACCGTTGTTTAGCCCATAACTGGCAAATATGGTGCTTCTTAATAAAAGAGAGGTCGAGAATTGTAAAAAGTGCTCTAAGAAGCACAGTTTTCGAGATATTGACGATTTTTGTGAAAAAAACTATTAAAAAGTTCCAAATAATTGCAACGTATTTTTTTAATTGAAAAACATACATTTTGACCCGTCACTTATTTTACCCAATTTGTAAACGTCAAAATTCGACTTTAGGGGGAGAGCCCCCAGGGGCATATACAATTTTCCGTTATATATCCCGTAACTGGCAAAGATGGTGCTTCCTAAAGAGGGGTCGAGAACTTGCAAAAATGATCTAGGACGCTCCATTTTCGAGATATTGATGATTTTTGGGAGAAAATAATGAAAAAGCTCCAAATCATTGCAATATAATCGAAGCCGACGGAATCACTTCAAAATGGAAATATGGTTTGAAATAAATGTACAAATATTACCAGCACTCTAGCTTTAATATTAGTTTAATAATTAAATTGTATTTTTGTATTAATTGTTGTTATAACATTTTCACTCCTCAGCTGCACATTACAAAATACAAATATTGTTTAGTTTTATACGTATACATATCCAGCTCTCTAGCTTTATGGGAATTATAATAATTAATTTGTATTGTTTTAGGGGTTTTTATCACATTATCACCCCTTATCAACTCGCTACAAAATACAAATATCTAGTAAGAAATAAATGTACAAATTTCCTGCTCTCTGGTCTAAATGGATGTATAATAATAAATATTTATTGTTTTAGAGGTTGTTTCTACCATTAAATCAAAATGATTTATAGCATATGCCTTATTCCAGTTCATGATGTGTGACAAATTTCATACAAATCCATCCAGTACTTTTTGCATGATTGGCAGTCGAACATCCAAACATCCAAATATACAAACATCCAAACAAACATACAAACATTCACTTTTATAGTATTTGCAGGATATTGAGTTTTAATATATGCAAACAAAATTCCTAAGTACTGTACATTTTGCTGCAGTTGTCATAGACATATTTCACAAGTTTTTCTCATTATTTTTCTAATAATATAAAATGTACTCATTATGTTAAATATGTTTCAACATCTTATTTGTAATTTTAATGTTTGTTGAGGAGTAACAACTGGCGTAAAACGGGATTTTTATCGTTTATTAGTGAATAGCTAATAACTTACGTAGGTCTAAAGGGTAACACAGATCGATTTGGGAAAAACTCACCGTGGGTTTTTTCCATGGAACTTGGATTTAGATTGTTTATTCTATTTCATGTATAATGCACAATATTTAAACGATAGTTCTTTTATTTACAAATAACATTTAAGAGCGAAGACGGAGGTACCATGTAGTTTGTAATATACTATTTACTTGCTTCCATGAAAACAAATTTGAAGTAAATTATAAAAAAATAATATCACTGCTTTAAAATATTACCACAAATACGGTAATACTATAAAGTAACTAAGTTTTATCAACGGGGTTTCCTTATAGTAATGAGTTCGTAACATAATAACATTATTTATATACGCCATGTAAATTTAATTGGAATGAGTCATGTCGACTTCTTTATAAAGTGTGGTAGATAATTCTAAAGAAAAGTTAAGCAGTGTTTATTATATATGAGGTAAAATTATTTCAAAAGAATAAGTAAATTATGTTTTTACATATTTAAAAACATAAATCAAAATAATTAGTTTGATTGAAGACATTCACTTTAAAATAATGTTTGTTTAGAGGCCTATATTTAAAGTAATTTCAAATAAGTTCTTAAAAAATAATAATACTACCGTATTTACATTTTGTTTTTTGTTTTTTATGTTTAGAATAAATAAGATTCTCTTCTAAACATAAAAAAACATTCTTTCTCTTCTCAACATTCTTCTATTAGTATATATTTTCAGGCTATACAGTGAAAACAGTAAACATTTATTTGTTTCGGTGAATTTTTAGGTATTCTAAATTTTGCAGTAGATACATTAAAAACGTTATTAAAGTATCACAAGGTAAAAAACATAGTACTCGACTTTTAAAACCGTGGATGACTGACAGACTCTGTGACTCTGTTAGGTGTAGGGATGATGTGTATAAACAGATAAAATCAAATCCTAATAATGCTATTAGGTTATATTCTGGTTACCAGTTACTGCGAATGCATTAACTAGAACTATAAAAATTTGTCTGGAAATAAGCAGCTGGTTATGACCAAAAATCAGGTCGTCTTTTAAAATATATTTCAGAGAATATTGTACCTGTTTTAGTTTATATGCTCAACAGGACATTTAGTGACGGTTGCTTTCCAAATATATTAAAATAACTAAGGTTTTACCGATGTATAAATCAGGAAGCTGCTTTAATGTGGAAAACTATAGGCCAATTTCTTTGTTATCTGTCATTTCTAAATTAATAGAAAAAGTTGTTAAAATGAGGATTCTGAAATTTCTTGAGATTAATGATTTTTTTCAGTTTGTCAGTATGGGTTTAGGGAAGGTCCCAATACAAACAGTAAAACAGAGAATAAGGTATCTGGTCTTTTTATAGACATTGAGAAAGCCTTTGAAGATCACTCCTTGTTATTGCAAAATTGGAAACAGCAGGCATTAGGGAATAGCGCTTGAATGGTTTAAGAATGGTAGGCTATTTATGTAATAGAACGCAGTTTGTGTCTGTTGGTAAATCAATAAGTAGTGCTAAAATTGTCAATATTAGAGTTCCACAGGGTACTGCTCTGGGCCCTATATTGTTGCAGATTTACATAAATGACTTGTATCAGGGAAAACTAAATGGTCAGTGACAGCATTTGCTGATGATGTGGCATTTGTCTATAAGGCAAAAGATATTGGATACTTTCATAGACTTATGCAACAAGATTTATGTTCTATACAATTGTGGTTTAACTTTAATAAATTAGCTCTAAATACAAAGAAAACTATCCATATAAACTTTTCGTTATCTGATTAATTTGTGTTTTATATACCACTATCTTATCTTAGCCTATCAAACTGCAGTGGTCTGAGATGTGATTGCGAAAAATTTATTTTTAACAACCTGGTTTTAATTAGGAAATATTTTATGAACTAGCTGGTAATCAATTTGTAATTTTCTAGTGATAGATAGTGAGTGTGACGACAGTGCGCGTTGGAACTGTATTATCACCTAATTTCATTAGCAACGCAAATGGGAAAGAAACAATTAGGAATATGAATAGGTATTACAGAAAAGAAATACATCGATCACTATTATTGCAATGGTTTAATTGAAGATACTTCACTCTTAAATTATCGCTTCAACAAGGCATTTGATAAAATAATAATTTTTAAATATGCAGATGCATCTGTCGCATCAACCTCCCAAATGGGAGTGAGGTCCCTACGTTAGCTGCAACATTCATAATAACCGACAAATTTTAGTATAACTGACAGAGCAACAGCTGCTATAGCGTCTAGTGTTTTAAAAGATCTTGGACTGATACATGAGGCGAAAGCAACCCTAGTAATAGATCAAAACCAAATAAGACGACAAAAACACAAAGTTAGAAAAGAACTGAAAGAATATTTTACAGAAGTTAGTGTGAAGAGAATATACTTTGACGTTGAGAAAGACAATATTGTGTACCAAGAAAATATCGGTTAAAAGATATACAAAACAACGAAACGGAAAGAGCATATCAGCATAATTCTTGTGCCTGGTGGTACGTGACATCCGTAAATGATGTAGGAGCTAAAATAACTGCAGTTTTTTATAAAATTTAAAAAAAACACTTTTGACATTGATAATATACCTGATTGGTTGAAGAGGTACAGCTATGAATCACATTTTTATTTGTTTTTTTCCTTATTTTTTCCAAAATCAGCATGCCAAAACTCAACTTTCTTTACTTATTAGAATCAAAAATTCGAAAAATCCTTTTTTAGGCCCACCCTTGTATATATTACATAGAACGAATTTAAAAGGCAAAACGGCTATGTAGTCTACTCCAACTTAATAAAATAAATAATTCCTAAATTTAGTTGTAATTATTGTTTTTCAAAGTTTCCTCTCAATGTAGATTAACTTTCTGCCAGGATTCCATCAACCATTCTAAATGTATATGGCGATTTAAATAATTATGTAAGAGCAAACCTGATGAATATAAACCACTTGAAATGTAATTTATGTTAGGTGAAAATTTCCTATTTCAATTGCAGTAGTGTTACTTTTATCTTTACATATAAAGGTAAAAATATAACTTCTTTAGAAAGTAAGCCGGTCTGAAGAAGCTAGAACCATTATGTGCACAAGTAACTAACCTTTACTTAAATAGAAGAAGTTAGAATCAATTTTCTGGGTATCAGCGAATGATAAATGTGCAGTACAAGTTCTATCTCGGGAATTATAAAACTACTCTTGTCTCTTATTCATGTTTCTTTTAATATATTTGATGCTTAAATATAATCAACGTATTAATTAAGAGGTTAATAATATGTTTATAATGGAAATTCTGTACATACAGTTATTAACTTTACGATATTTGTGCTATAGTAAAGCAGCTTATCCAATGTTACAAGACATTGTCCAATGTTTTAGTATGTAAACATTGTCCACGGAGGTTTTTAATGCAGTATATAATATGTTTTAATCGCTTTGATACTTAAAGATGAACTTTAAAATAATAATTAAAGAACTATACAAACCATATGCATTTGTTAACATATTCATGAAACCCAACCTTCCTGTAAAATCTATATATTACTCTTGAACTTTTAAAACATTAAAAGTGAATTAAATTTAAAACTTATAGTGAGCTATACTATAGTGGTCAGTACTTTTGCTGATATTTTAATTGTAAGTTTATGTAATCTTTCCCGAGCAGTTCTTGGATAAATCTGGAGAAAATATTGTCTGTCAATGAAATTTCAGTCTCAGATGGGATCTTCTCAAAATGACTTAATCTTTTGGTAACTTTGTATTTCTTCTCCCTAATCTTATCGACTTCTTTTCCACAAATAAAACAATTATCTGTCCAATTGAAATCTTCCAAAATAATATTAAAACCCTAGAACTGGCATGGTTAAAGCTAAAATTGGCCAGCCCGTTTTTAGCGTTTTGCAAGCATATTTTTAAAAAATCGCCAAAAATAGTAAATGAACCCCAATCCAAAAGTGTTCAATAGCTTTTGAAAAAATTCAAATATGCCACTAAAAATTAGTTTATTTTGAAATTGTAAAAGTTATTAGCTCAAGAAACAAAAAATGTAAGTAACGAAAGGAAGACGTTCAACTTTAGGCCTACATAAAAAGTAGTAAAACTTTTTGTAATTTTCTTCATAAATGTAAAAAAGTTTCGTAATTTAGTTCTAAATAGAACTGTATAAAAACATTTATTAATTTCAAATTTTTTATTTTGAAAAAAACTGTTTTTATGTTCCAAGTACACGACTGGTAACAAACCTAGGCCTCGATTGTAACGTCATTTACTAATATATGCTTTGCCCAAAAATGAAATATTATTATAACAAAGTGTAGAGGATAAATCAAAGAAAATAACGGTATACTTGTCTTTCCTCAATTCACAAAAGTGTTTGAGTTATATTTATTTGAATAACAAAATGACATGAAGAGTTAGCAGTCGCGATATGCTACGGGCAGCATGCGTCATATAAACACCGTGAGAACCCACGCGCTAGGCGTTCTCACCAGAATTCCCTAATTATGTACTTTCCACTGCTGTCTAGACGAACAAAAAACCGGTTATTTCTGGATTACTTCCCACTGTTCGAAACTTCAGACTTTGCTCTACAAAATGGTGTAAAGAAATCTGTCAAAACATAAGGCGGTGTCTTCACAATATCCGTTGACAAATGGGCTGTTTCATTGGTTGAGAAACGTCCACCAGGCTTTACAGTAATTGTTAGGAAAATTACTAATTTTATAGTGACATCTGATTGGAAGACACCAACAGAAATATAAAATCTTGACGAATCCAATGGTATCGTTATAATTGCCAAAGAAATATTAGTTTAGATGGTCTTAAACGTTGAAGAAGTTGAAAATAACAATACAATTGTATGGAGATTCGGCACTGAAAGAACTGTAGACCGATGTGCATATTTTAAAACGATGATTACGTATGTAAATATACGTTTTACGAAAAATTTGTAAATACAAAAATTAAAGTTTAATTCATTTCCTTTCCAATGGTGCCAGTTTTATAACGATTGAATGATTCTAAGTGGGTTAAATTATCGATTATGCAAATATATGCAAATTTTCGCAAATGTGTGAAATTGTTGCGTTCTGCGCCTGAGAGAAGGCCATGCATGGCCTTCTGCCAGTTCCAGGGTTTTAAGAAGTATTTCCTACGTCAGTGAGTACACAGATGAAACTGATTTGCATTATATTTATTTTTATAAATTTGTATAAACATTTATGGATGTATTTTTACCAACAAGTTAAATGAGCATAAACAAAATCGAATTATCTAAAACTTTTTTTTATTTTTTTTTTTTTTTGCTACAGAAGTATTTCTCAAAGTAGGCAATTCTCTTGTAATTTGTTCAAAGTCAAAACTCTATCATGAGCTTGGTTCAAACTTTTCACACAGAAAACAAACATTGTTATTTTATTTTTATTTATTTTACGAAAAAAACAGGATTATTACAGAAATCTGTCAAAACATCTATTTCATATAAAATGTTGTACTATGGACCTGTCCTCCTAAAATCCGCTACTTGATGGATGATTTTTTCTACACCTGTTTTCAAGTTACCTCTAAGGACATGTACTATATTATTTTAACTCTTGGAACCACCAGGTGCCGGAGTTATGGAAGTTGAATATGACGAAATATTTAATTTAGTTTTCTACTTCATGTTTTTTGACCGGTCTACAGCCTCCAGACATAAAGGATCAACCGTAGAGTTTGCACACACATTGTACTTGGAGTTATGCTCCAAAAAATTGTACTTGTGCAAAATATCTCTCACAAAAACAAAAAAGACGATGGTCAGTTTTAGGAGTAGGTTAGAGAGTTTTTAAGAACTTCAATTTGCTTATAAAGCTGTTTTGTTGGGAACTTCGTCAGTAAAAAATCTGATAAGTGACATATTTTCTCCCCACGCGCTACTTCTCGTTATAATAGCTCACCACCGAGAAGCGTTAAAAGAAATTAACTATTTTACACGTTTTTCCAAGAGAATGGCACGAAGCACCGATCCTGCTACTTTGGTACGATTGTATATACATAGCAATCTTTTTTATGATTGAGGACGTTTTGCTTAGAAATGTGTACAATGTACAACAGGGTTGGGTTTGGCTCGTTGGCCCGTTGGCCCGTTAAACATATGAAAAATAATGCATTAAGTAAAACAATTTTTGCAAGAAAATATGACTTACTCTATAAATATTTAACTATACACCTTTCTTATTCACAACTATTTAATTATTAAATAATATAAATAATTCTTTTTAACTAACAAAACAAATATATGGTTAAAATTTAAACTTGAACTGGACTTATTAGAAATAACACTATATAAATAAAAAAACAGAACACAGTTTCTCATAAAAAACGTTTTTTATGAGAAATATATGATTATAAATAATCATCGAATTTAAATATTTTACATCCGTAAGTCAACAAAATAATAGTTTATCTAACAGCAAACTATTGACCCACTCGCAAATGCCGCTCTCTCCTCTTACCTGCAATGGCCGCCATTTCTTACCTACTTTTTGTTCACATGAGACCTGAAAATAAATAGTTCTTATATTTAGTATAATTTCATTGTAAATTAAACGCTAAATTTATAGGTAATAAATACCTACTATTAAACAAACGTATAATTATTTATTTACAAATTTAAACAACAAATATTAACAAATAAAAATTGTAGTATGTACAGTCAGAAACATATTTCAAAAGGTATAATTGCTAATTGACCACTTGCAAATGCAATCGAGGTAAGTGTTCGATTTTTAATTTGATTCTCTAAACTTATTCAATTTTTAAATTTGAACAATACAAAATATTACTTTAAAGATATTATTTTGTGCCTTAAGAAATATTGTTAATGGTATTTTTATAATTGTAAATACTTGAAGGGGAATAAAAATATAAGTTCATTATTGAATGCATGACTATTTAAATACACGTCAAAATTTGTAAGTAATATAATTTCTTTAAAAGTAATTGTTTGACTTATGTAGTCTGATTTATATCTAACTAAAAGCGTAATATACAAAGGTCTGGGCGTATATAGCTATTTCCAATATCATTTATATGTATTTAATGGCACTTAATTCACAATGCTCATACAACTTCCCAAACCTTTTAACCCTAGATTACATCAATGTTTGTTTACTGGATTGCTTATGTACCGTAAATTTGACTACTAACAAATATATTTTTTTTTACTGTACTAAAATAATGTTGTAATTATTTTTTTAAATTGTAATTGTGTCCTAGCATATTTTAAGGCTATTTAAAAAAAAAGAGTTATACATCAATGTATTTAATTAAAACAAAATAATAAGCAGACTACTTTTAATTTAAAAATAAATAACAAAAATTTTGAAAAAAATTTAAAATCGTATACACATTTTTTATATATTTTTTAAACACACACTTATGGTCAATACTTGAGTTGTACTACATTTTTTTAGTAAAATTTAAAAAAAATTATCTATGGGTTTGTTGGATTAATTAAAAAGTTACACTATCACTTATGTATAGTCAAATTGACTACGCGAGCTCAAGAAAACAGGATGCGTACTTCTTGTAGCAACGAAACTGTGATACTGACATCTGTGGTAGGAGAGGAGAAGGTACTGGGGGGGGGGGGGGGGGTTAATAACACGCACCTATTTTGTCACATATTCGATTTTGACGACAATTAAGTAATCTAGGGTTGATTGAAACAACAAAAGTATTGATTTAACTGTAATTTTAAATATTGTCGATAACACATGTTGAGTTATGTATGCAATATCAAAACGTTACTTTATCGGTTCTGAATAATACATGAGCTTATAATACCGTGGTTGTTCCTGGTAATAAAACTGTTTTATGGTTAAATGCAGACATTAAATTTGAGTATTTCGTTTTTTATTCGGCATGTTTTATATCTTCTATATTAATATTAATGTTTTTTATATAAACTACTAAATAATGAATGACTATAGCCTATAATAATAAATACAGGAGAATTTTTTAAACCACTAATCTGAGATAACGATGTATATAACCCTCCTGGATTTTAACAGTAAATTAATACCTATTCATTCAAGAATAATTGTATTTTGTGGTAGTCAAAAGAATGAATAAATAAAAATGAAAAATATTACTATTTTCGTTTAAAAATCATAACAACTGTGACATGTTTTCTTAAATTTATGTGACAGAATTTAATTTATTATCATACTGTAGTTTCATGTATTATACAAATATTTTTCTATTTGTTTCGTTGGTAATGTTTTTGTATATTTTTATTTAAGTGTTTTTGTTAAGTCTGTATTGTACCATAAACATTTAAAACATTATTATTGAGTCACTTAAGTAATAAAAAAGCATAACAATAATAAAAATAACTCAGCAATAAACGAAATAATAACCTAAATGATATACAATTTAACATAATTGCTATTAATAATAATAGCATGCAACCATTGTTATGATGTAGTTATTGATATATTTAAGTGGTCACTCAAAGAAAATATAAAAGGTATGTTTTAGCAAAACATTAAAAATACCTCTTGTAGTCGTTAACTTCTTTTGCACTACCGTTAGGATAAATTAAAAGAAGAATTTTCCCTGCTCGTAAATTCTTCTACAGGTCTACGCCAAATTATTTATTATTTTCTTTAAGTATTTCAAAAAAGTTATTTCATTTCGTTTTGTTTTATCAGTTTTTAAGTTTTGTATCAAGAAAACTCGATAATAATTTATTAAATCATAAGTTTGTAAAATCTGCGATAAAAGCAGAGGTGAACATCAGAAACCAATTATTCTACAGCTACAGATAGTACAGACGTCTTAGAACTATTGTTGAAAACAATATACAACAGGACAGATTTGAAATAGGCATAATTTGTGAATTTACACAGGCAATACAGGAAACTGCAGATGGTGAAAAATTACATGTTTGTTGAACATTTATACAGGGTGTCCCCGAACTCTCTGGGCCCCTTTTGTGGATATGATCCTAGGATCGAGACAAACATATTTCACAGTATAAACATGGGTCTACGAGGCTTACTTTTTCGTCTGTATGTATGTGTTTTTTACAAAATATTTAATACTTTTCAAAGTAGAAAAGATATTGAGCTCAAACTTTGTGCACCTATTTTTTGCGTAATCTATTATCACTTTACGAAAAATTAGAACATTATTTTAAGTATTTTCAAAATGGTGGCCGTTTATAATTTTGAATGTTAAATATCTCTAAAACCGCTAACTTTACAAAAAAATTATAAGAGACAAAAAAGTTTACTTTTTTAATGACAAACACAATGGTTTTTTTTATTTTGTCTGTAGCTCAAAGGATAACAGATATATTTAAAAAAAAGGAAAAATGTATTTCTTGGTAGTTGACAACAATGCCCAGAATTACTCCAGAAAAAAAATATTTTAAAGTTATTATGAGCTAAAATATTCAGTTATTTGCATTATGTTCCGAACACGTCCTGAGCTGGTTCTACTAGCAAGAAATAATGAAAAAAGTTCATATATTCATAGGTCCGGAAATGTTTCGTTAGCGAGTTACAGCTGGCGAAAGATTTCACCCATGTTTCAGATTATTCACTGAAACTAATCGCTATTGAAATATGTAGGACGTTAATTAAGGTGTGAAATTTAATTTAATTTACGTAAAATGATGATATAAATCTTATAAAATAGGTCCCAGTACTGTAGCTGCAGTAATTGTTTCGATATTTGACCCAAATGCAATATTAGGTCTCAATTCGGACAGAATTTTGCGTTTTGGGTCAAAGTAGCAAACAAAGCTTCTGAAGATGGGGTCTACCCGAAACGCGTCAAGCGAAAGTAAGACAAAGCTAAGAAAGGCGGATAAACAAGAAGACAAAAAATAAATATTGGATTATTGAGTTTTGAGGTTAGGCCTATAACATTAAACAACTAAATAAAGGGTATATACAACATTAGGCTTACCTGTAATAAAAATACAGTTTAAAGGATCAACTATAATCTCAACGCTATGCCTGAGAAATAAGTCAGACCTAAATTCAAGTTTAATATTTCAATATCGATTTAGGCCTAGGGCCTAGTTCGCTCACGTCAATAACTATTATTGCAAATTTCCGTGAAAATCGTTTAGGTTAGGCCTATAACATTAAACAACTAAATAAAGGGTATGTTTATTTAGAAGAAGTATTCGTTGCCATGGTAACTATAAATAGATACAACATTAGGCTTACCTCTAATAAAATATACAGTTTAAAAGAAAGCAGATGATTATTGTAATGGCATTGAAAACATTTGCATCAGCTGTGCTTTGTATTGTTTAAAATGGACAAATTTCACTTTTTAATTTAATAAAAAGACGTAGAAAACGAATTTTCCCAGACTGGTGACCATTTCCAATCGATTTCTCGTGGCCAAAAGCCCCATATAAAATTAAAAAATGAAAAATCCTTAGACGGAGATTCCAGATCCATTTAGCAGACAAACAATTATCTCTCGCTTTAGAAGATAAGATAACTGATTATTTTAGCTCATAAAAACTTTAAAATATTTTGTTTCTAGAGTAATTCTGGGTATTGTTGACAACTACCAAGGAATACAGATTTCCTTTTTTTTGACAATATCACAGTCAACATTTGAGCTACAGACAAAATAAAAAAACCATTGTGTTTGTCTCTTATATTTTTTTTGTAAAGTTAGCGGTTTTTTAGATATTTGACATTAAAAATTATAAACAGCCGCCATTTTGGAAATATTTAAAATAATGTTCTAATTTTTCATACATTGATAAGAGGTTACGCAAAAAATAGGTGTACAAAGTTTGAGCTCATTATCCTTTCTACTTTCAAAACTATTAAGTATTTTGTAAAAAACACATACAGACGGACAGACGAAAAAATAAGCCCCGTAGACCAATGTTTATATTGTGAAATATGTTTGTCTCGATCCCAGGAACATATCTACAAAAGGGGTCCAGTGAGTTCGGGGACACACTGTATAATAAGGTTAACAAAATAGAAATACTATTTTCTCGCATTCTAGTTTTACAAGAAGATAATAAAAAGATTTAATGTGTAATATGTATTTTAAGTTAAACATATATAAAACTATAATTTATTTTGAGTTATAATTTAAATAATCATCCAACTTACTGCCACGCACCTCATCTCTCTATTTTTTATTTTTATCGCTTATTGCTTTACTCACTCTCCTTTTCTTGTATTTATTTTAATTAATTACCCTTATACTTTGATTAGGAGAAGAGATGGCAAGAATAGGAAATATTTTTGAATTTCCTGTTCTTAAAGTATCAAAAATTTATTTTATATTTTTTGCAATCTTTAAGTTTTGTATGCAAGCTTTAGCCTAACTCCGATCTCTGAGTCGTTCACTTTGGAGTTAATTTGTTGTAATCAAGAATTAGCTTCACCTTACCTTTAAAACTTATTTTAGAAAACTGCATGATACTAGGTAATTGGTTATTATATTTATGAATAAAATAAAAGGAAATTGTAAAAATAAAATTGGTTATTTAAAGAAACAATTAAAATGTTTATTAAATAGCGTTTTCATCTCAATCGATTTAAATTTATGACTATATATACCTTTTTAAATTTATTTATAGTATCTTTTTATCATTGTGAGATTTGAATAATAATGAAATTAATTTAATAATTTTACTTTCACCTGAATTTACTTGAATTTAAATATTTAATTTATATTATGCAAATTTAAAATGGTTTTATTTCCTAATGGAAAAGCTTGTTTTTCTGGATTAAAACTGTTACAGATACTTAATGATCCTTCTTTGGTCCTTTTCTTGTTGTCTTATTTTGGGAGAAGAGTCACTTGTTCTATCTGCAGGTCCTGCTTTGGGAGAAGCGCACTTTGCTTTACTTGATGTGTTATTCGGTTTTTACGGCCCGTAATTCTTTACCGGAGATTGTTCGAACTTCGAGTCCGATTTGACGATTTGCAAAGATGCGTGGTTTCTGGGTGGCGTTCAAGACTAAACTAATGCCAGTTCCTTTGATTGTCAACCACCTCTCGGTTGCTTCTGATCAAAAGATATAATCCCATTAAAGGTTGAATATTTTTTATTTCTCGGTTTTTATTATGCTTTTTACTTGCATAATATCCGTCGATTTATTTTATTTGAAATGGTTCTTTTTTAAGATCTGGTCAGCTTTCCTTAGATTTTATAATATTTCCTCATCCCTGTAGTTAGTTAATATTTTTATCACCGCATTCGTAAGCCTATTCTCCAATTTAATCCAGTACCTTTGACTTGATTGTATTTTATTTTACAAAACTTTGTAACTCCTTTCTCCGTGGACCGATTTTAGATTTAAAGGTTCAAACGATTAGTGATCACTTCCTGATGCTATCCTCGTTCGATTGGTTGGTGTAGTCCTCTTGCTTCTCGAGATATACTCTTCATAAGTTTCAAAGACTCAATACAATATTTTGAATTAACATTTTTTTTATTTGTTTAGTTTATATTTTTTATGATTTTATCTTCCGTTGGTTCCAAAACCTCCAAAACTGTCTTCGGATACTTCTTTGGATACTCCGATATCGACTCTTTTCTGTAGACTCTTTTGGTTTTCCTTGTTTTTGTTTTTAGTTGCCCCACTTTTTGGTTATTTTTAATTCTCACTTGCTATTACAATTGCTTGTAAATTCATGTTAAATATATATTCTATCAAAACATTTATAGATTTTTATTTAATTCCACCATTTTTTGATTTAAAAGTGTTTTACCTTAATTATTTTATTTCTTTTTATCTGTTTATTATTTACTATTGAAATTTTGCTTACTTATGCACTTTGCCTTATCTAATCATTTATATTTTAATTTGTTTGAATAAAATTTTTATTCTTTGACTATCAAGCCTTTCTGTAAATATGATTGATTTTAATACCACTTTTTTTAATAAAAACATATATATTAATTAGAAATTTGGTTTGTTTACTTATTATTTATTACCATCGCTTTATCTTTAAGTCATTTTAGTTTTTTGTTTCCTTTTGAAACTTAAAAGTTTTTCTTTTTTCTCTAAGTTTTTTCTCTATAACGTTTGAACTACTTTTTCTATCAAATTTACTTCAGTTGTTTCAATTGCTTCTTATTTAACTTTTTCTTCTCTTTTTATTGATCACAAAATAACAAATATTTTAACACTTGAAAATTTTAACATAGCCGCTTATGGCTCCTAGCAACAGTGAAATTTAACCAAGGGTATGCAATTCTCGACAAGAAGATTCCTGTCTGGCCTTGTCAAATTAACTTCGCTTCACATCTGACTTCTATTACATTACATTTATTTTACTTTCGAATTACTTAATTTCTTTATTATTCTAATTACATTTTTTCAAACAACTTTTTTAACTTAAATACTTTATTTTTCTTGACGCATTCTTGTTTTACTGTTTTTAATCTAATTTGGCTAGAATTTTGTTAATAACATTTTTTCTTTTTGATTTTAATTACTTTTATAAATTATTATTCTCTTGCGGTAGGCTAATTAGTCGTTGCAGTATGTAGATATTGTAGGTGTATCATACTTTTCTGCGATATTTAAATATCTTCTATTAATAGCGGAAAATATTTCAAGAATTTCAAGACACAAATATGGGGTTGTTATTGTTATAATGATATACCCTTAAATTCATATTACATACACTATTACACAACATATTTAAATTGAATACTAATACAAAAATAATAGTGCTTGGTTTGTAAAATGAGTTTAATACATACCTCACAACTTTGATTTGGTTAGCCAAAACCCATTTAAGAGTTATGTTTCTGTTCATTTCTATGAGTAACAATTAATTATTCATTGAAAATATCTAAAAAAAAACATAATATAATAGAAAAAAAACTGAGATATTTATTTAATTAGTTTTCTATTTTGTTATGTATCAATCAAGTATCTCCTCATGCCAATAGAAAACATTTGTAAATATTTAATCAAAATTAATTTCGAAGTTCTTCAGTTGCTAAACCATTGCTAAATCTCTTGCTTAATCAATTACACTATACATTATAAGTATAAAACTAAAATAATATCTAAATCTTAATAAATGTATTTATTTTTTTAAATATTTTTTTTCAGATAAAATAGGTTCTAGAAAATTATGTTAAGTATAATTGATATTTATAATACAAAATTAAATCAGGATATATATATATATATTACTTTATTTAAAAAAAAAACATGCAAACAGATTCGTAAGTAAGGCATTATAAATCCACACAAAACTTTATTATAAACATTCCTAAAGTAATATTAGGTGTAAACTTATTAAGAACGGATTTATAGTTTATCGTTGAATTAACCTTTCCATGTTAACAATGAATCAGAGTAACGAATATATATAAAATAACTTTTAATCAATTGTTTCAGTTCAACAGGATTACTTGATACTTTACTTGATGATTAGAATACATAAGAAATGTCTTTAATAATAATAATGAGCCATTTGTTTATAGACTGAAATTATGTTTTGTAGCGTTATTCGAGAAAATAAAATAGTAATTTCACTTTCCCTCACAAAGCCACCATACATACAGAAGCGCTTGGTAGCTTTCAGCGCCCTTTCACTAGTTGAACAATCTTTAGTAGACAGCTTGCGATCAGTTGACGTTAAGCGATAACAGACCCCTCGCGGGCATATAGTTTTAATCAAGCAATAGGCATTCTGAACTTCGAACAGCGTTGACTGACTGACAGTGCTCTACACGATGTAACTAATGTAGTTTGAAAAACAGTTTTTGAGCACGCAGCTCATTTAAAATATAATATGTAAAGTGCAAATAATTGTTTAAGCAGTTGTGAATCATGAACCCAGGTAAAGAAATCTAATTGTTCTCTCTTTTAACTTAGCTTAAGGTACCTTTTGTCGCCGTTGTAAAAGCGCCATTTTGTTTGCTACAGCTAACTTTTGAGAATATATTTTTTGAATCTATTAGCTTTTAAATTAGTGGTCTAAATTGATTATTTTATCGTAAATTTGCCTAAATCAAATGCCTTAAATTTCTATTATAATTGGACAGAAAAACAATTT
>JAGFPH010000893.1:7020-21488 GCA_018207615.1 Philaenus spumarius | reverse complement strand
CTTACATAACAAAGACAAAGGTTTAAAATATAAACCTTATATTTTATGGTGAATTTGAACAATTCAGTCTTAACAGTTTTGGTTAAAGAAAGACAAAGTGAACTAATTCAATTGTACTTTGTTTCAGTTGATTATGGCATGATTTAAAACTAGTTTAACCATCTATAACTTGTCATGTTAACTTTATAAAAAACTTGTTAAACAACTTGAAGCAACTTGCAACTAATAAGTTTTAATGCTTGGTCTTCTTTCCTTGTATAGTTATCACTGGTTCCAGTTACCACCAGAACTACAATGAACTATTGCATTAAATCAAGGAAATAATCACCTTAAAAAAAAATTAAACTACGTCGCATCTCCAACAAACATAAGTGACTTTAAGTGTTATCTAAAGTTTTGCTACTAACTTTTCTGTGAACTTTTGTTAATGTGAAACTCTATTATAAACTAACAGGCATTTTTTGAAAACATGTAAAATCTTTAATTCAATGTTATAGTATTTATTGTAATTAGGTTATTTAGTTGTAATAAGGGTGGTGAGCTAGCTAAATTTTGTACCCCAGGCATCCAGGGCCACATATCTAAATTAATTGTTAATAGGTTTTTTTTACAAACATACTGTGACTTAAATCACACACGACTTAAATCAATTATTTTTATTTATTTGTTTATCATTAAAACATAAAGTTGGCCAACGAAAGCTTAGTTTGTTAAATCAAACTAAAATATATTATCAGCTTTTGTACTTGTATTTATATCCATACCTATGTTTTTCATTTTAAGATAAATTGTACTTCCTGTGTTGAGTACATTCTGATTGTATGAACAAATTGTGCGCCAACTGAAATTTTGTTGTTGTTGTTAATTTCATTTAATATATAAATAATGGGAGGGTTTTCATTTGTTATTTTTAATGCTAAGGGTGGGTTTTAATTTAACTTCTTCAAAATAATAAGAGGGGATTTTCCTTTTTTTTAATCTTTTTAACAAACTCTAAGGGAGTAACATTTTTGTTACTAATAGTGTAATAACTTTTAGTAAGGGCATATTAAACATTTTGTTTAAATAAAAGAAAAATCATTGTTATTCAAGAAAGTATTCTTTTTGGAGTTCACCTGAAATATTGAATCTGAATTTGTAAAATGGCTTATTGAGATATCTGAAGATCTGCTTTAAACATTAAGGTAAGGGAGTATTTGAATTGTTAACTTTAGTTAGGCTTGAGATGTGCAGTCCTAGGGACCCAGTACGTATTCTAAATTTTCCTTCAAAACAGACATGCACAGTTTTATTTAACATATAATTTGCGATTTCCCAATGAATATATTACTGAAATTGACAATAGTATATAATTTTGTATTATAAATACTTGTAAAACAACAGTTACCAATTTTCATATTACTAGAACAAATCTAGAAGGTTTAGACAAAATGTATCTATAGAGATAGAATTTCTAGAACCAATGATAATTTCAAACATATCCCTTAAGGTGATTAAAATATCTTTTTATCATTTAATTTTTTATCTCGAGTTATATTTCTGATTCTTTGTAAGGGTTTTTTTTTTTTGGTCACTGCAGTTACGTTGTTGTTCTATTGTTCATCTACTTATAATTTTTGTTAATTTTTATATTGTATTTTCGCATATTTTTTGTTCTCTCTTTTTTCCACAGTAATTATTATTGTAAAGTTATATTAAGCACGACTCGTGTTCACGCAAAGGCCTACTGTCTATGTGGGCACTAATCCATAGATAATAACTTGTTTAAATATTTTTTTGTAAAATTTTATTTATGGATTAAATAAATATCGATGATGCTGTCCATATTTCGTATTTATATTTATATATAAATTTACCTAGATTATTTACTGTAAATATGTGTATACACCATTTGATTGCAAAATAATTGTTTAGAACACGCCTTTAAACATAATAATCCGTTATTTGTTAAGTTTCAATTTAGTTCCTAGTTTATCCTTTGTTTCTAATAGCTAAGGCAACATTTAATGCCAACTATATATCATATTTTAATACTCTTGTTTTTAATTAATTTTTGAGAGTAGTTATTTTTGTCAAAATCAATATAAAAATAATTACACAAGTTAGAAATATTACGCGCTATTATAAAAAATAAATTGAACTGTACTACTACATTTAGACCTAAATTTTAACTAAAAACCTAAAATGTAACAAGACAGTCAAAAAATTATCAAAATGAAGATGATTTAAAAGTGCAACTGTCACGTCTAAATATGGACTGATTTATTTTAGGACTTATTTCTGAAAGTACTCTGTCATACAAAAAGGACGGGAATAGCACCCTCTTTCAATTTAGCACCATGCTTCCGTTTTAATCAGAGGGCTTAGCTGCTGTACGTAGACCGTAAAATGTTCCAGAAAAGTATAAATTCACAGGTTCTAGGACGTGGCGGTAACATTACTCGCAGAGCAAAACATCTGCTTTGTATTAATTTACTTCGTATCTTATGTCTGCATCTTGTATACTAATTTAGATTTCTTAGTAAATAATGAATTCGTATATAACTAAATATAATTATACTGTAACGTTTACAGTTATTTATTTTCTTATTAAACTATGTCTTGGCACTTTATTAGTGTTTCACTATGGTTTGTTCTATTAATTTGGAGAATAACTATTAGCATTTCTTAAAAATTAGCAATATTTGAAACTCATCCAACCTTATTTCAAGGACAATGCATAAAATGCGGTCTCAACATTGCAGTCTAACTCCACAAGCCGTTTTAACATTAACACTACTCACATCTTGTGCTCTTTGCCATTCAAGATCAAATTGTTTGAAATGAATCTGAATTCAAAAGATTCCTAAAGCTATTCTGAAAGGTTGTTATTTGTTCAAACTATAATAATAAAATTGCGCATGTATTTATAAGTAATTGCATTTTAAAATTTGTAATTCATAAACAATAAATAGACCGTTATCAACTAAAATTGTAATTATGTATTTAATTTTACTGAATTTATGTATAATTAAAGTCAAACCCAATTTTACGTTTAAGACAGTGTTAAAGAAACTTACATCTACAATAGTAATTGATCTTTTAAAAGATAAAAAGGGTTAAAACAAAACTGATCATAACAAAAATAAATGTTATTAAGTTTGGCGTTGCATGCAATTTTCTTCTCATAGTCACTCAGGGAATAGATATTTAAAATTCATATATTTTAAAACATATTTAAAAATTTATATAAACTTAAATTTTTTAATTCATAAATTGCTTTATTTTTCTTTGCTTAAAATGTTTCCAAAACTTACTTAACGGAAAACTTTTCTAAATTTGAATTAATACTATAAGAAATATTAAATGTTAATGCAACATATAAAAGGCAAAAAACGACATATAGACTCATGCAAAGGTAAATTTTAAATTTATACATTTCTATTAATAAAAAGAATGATTTTTTTCCGTCTGTGTTACTTTATTATTTGTTTAAAGTAATTCACTTACTTGAACATGATGCTATTAGGAACTTTATTCCATCATCAGATTCTCGCTCTAAAAAGGTCATTAGCACATTAAAATAAATACATATACAAAACAACACAAACACATTTAAACGCGCACAGTAACACATAAAATATATTCCGTGTGTGCACACCGTCGAATACAACTGAGTACGTCGGACCGCTAACATGAATATCTTTCAATGTTTGTTTTTCTTATCTATTGCTATTGCCTCGTCGTACATCAAGTTGGAATGGAAGTTCAAATGGTCATTTAACATAAGCCCCGAACTTGTTTTCTGCGCTTTGTAAATTTCATATTCTTTCAGCGCGTCCATTTGTTTACTTTTCTTAAATATTATGTGTAATGGCTGGAAATTGGTGTCAAAATTACAATATGAATGGTTGTGCTCCATAATGTAGCGTGCATAATTGGATTTACTATTGGTACCTTTGTTACTAGGTAGATGTTCCTTGAATCGTGTTTTAAATTGTCTTCCGGTTTGACCTATATAGAAACATTCGCAATCATTATAATTGATTCTGTATATTCCTGATTTCTGTTCTGATGGGATTGTTTTTTGGGTTTAATTTTATTCCCAATGTTGTTAGAAGTACGGGACGTCATGGTTATATAAAATTTGTTCAATACGTTAGTTAAGATGTTAGGTAAAATTACTCTGTACTCTTATAAATTTTTCCGTGGATTATATTTTTCTATTTTGTTCTTTCCGCGGTTTTCTTTATTTTTTAGGTGTTTTTTAAGAATAGTGTCTACCATGGAACTCCGGTAACCGTTCGCCACAGCTATGTATTTTATTGTATTTAATTCATTATGAAAATCTTGATCTTTGATTGGTAATGATATTAAACTGTGGATAAAGCTGTTAATGAATTGATTTCGCTCCTGGAAGTATTGTTGAATCAGAATTATTTTATGTATAACAACAGTTTCTATATGCAAAATAAAGGTCTAGCAATGGGACCACTCCTTTCAGGATTGTTAGCTGACATATAAAGTAACTAAAGCAAGATGAGATGTAAAATCAAGTTAAGCTTGACCAGTGCTGACAAGTGAAAATTAAATAAAAATGTTTCATCTAAACTCCAATTAAATTGTCATATTAATATTATTCAAATAATTATTTCTTTCACTAAGGACCAATAAAATGTGAAATATGGATAGTTATTTTATTTCAAACAATAATTTCAACACTGATGTCCTGTAGGTTATTATGATTGATGTGGCTTTGAAACTGTTAAAATATTAGAGTTAGTGTTAAACTGTGATTTCCTCGAAGTAATAAATCTGGTCTGTGATATACAAATCTGCTTCTATGAGTTATGGTCTGACTTCTGCTGATTAGTTGCTTTAAAATTTTTCGATCGGTACTTACTGCCAGTAATTGTGTTTAAACAGCTTTCAGTTTAAACTTACTTTAGAAATAATATATTAAACACTGTTCATAATTTGTCATCTTACTGTTCAAAAGCTGTGTTGCATTTTACGCTGTTTTAAACTACATTTTATGTAATAAAACAAGTTATAGTTTATAAATACTATTTATTAACTATTGTAAACGAAACTGTATGGAATCGCTGATTAAATTTTGGTCAATTTACTGATGGTAAAATAACGATTTCATTTAGACTGCTCACATTGTAAAGCTCATATGTTATATGTATTCAAACTAGATAGCAAATTTAATCTGAAATTCGCTTATATCTGCAGTATATATATTACACATATAACCTCGTGTCCTCAAAATCGTATTCTAAAATACACCTCTTTGAATTCATTGTTGTATACTTATTTCAATTAATGAACCTTCGTGTTTGAGAAAATATGAGTGACCAAAAAATTTAACTCGATCGCATACATCATAAGAACAAATAATGCCATTTTTATCTGAAATATGTTTTCTTATTTATACAAATAATAACATATGGTTATTATAAATAATTGTGTACAAAACTAAGCTCTTTGTTTTAAGAGCTTGTTATCTTAAAGTTTATAATTAATTTGTTTACTTATTGATACCTAAATTTAAATCAGTTTTTATTTTCCCCCGTCATATAATTCACCGCATCTTCCACCCCACAGCACTTTTTTTCTTAAACGCTAAATTTTATTTCTTTATTTCATTAACTGTTGTTATAGTACTCCTTAAACGGAAACTTATTATATGTTTAATGTCTTAGCATCAACATATATTATTGACTCGTTAGATAGGAACTCGTTACCCTCATGTTTGCAGTAAAATTTGTATAGACACTAAGCTTTTTATGAAAATAGTGACAAAGTAGCAGTAGAGAAAGAACGGTTAATATATTAAGCTCTTTCTACTAAATTAAAATAACAACTAATCACTAGGTTTCTTACACTACGTATTCTAAAAAAATATATAAAGTTACAAATGTGATAAACAATTGGTTCATGATAGTACAAAAGGGCTGTGCATAGTTTAATAAAATGTATATGGAATTTAAAATTCTAAGGAGTTAACTATGGAAATAACCTATAACAATACGGTATTATACAACATAATTGAAGTCTAATACATATTATATATATATACGTTCCTCAGAACGTTAATTGCATATTTTATCAAATTATTATAGTTCGAGCATAATATAAAAGAGATACTTTTCTGATACCAGTACACAGACCGTAAGGAACAAATTGAACAATGTCTAGGAAATGTATTTAATTGCTGACTATAACAATTAATTGTCAAAATCTATAAACTGCAAATCAAACTAACATCTTTGATCGTTAAATTTTAATCCTACTTCAACAAAGTTAATAATTTTATAATAAACTCAAAGTTATTTTATATATAATAATATGCAATTGATTCCCAAATAATACCCAATAAATTTTTTATGCTCTAGACGTCAAATCTATTTACAATTTGCGAAGTTCCTGATATGTATGATAAAGTAAAAGGTATCAAAATACATTGACAAAATATTAAACTGATATGTCACAGAACATGTGTGCTTTATAGTCCAGTTTTCAAATATAAATCAAATTACCAATAATTAATGGGCACTGTGTATATAATTAATTTGAGTAATTACTTCTCTCGTTAACATCATTTCAGTCAGTTAAAAGTTCGAAACGCAATGTTTATAAAATGTTATTAAACTCAAAATTTATGTTAATTAGGCAAGCATATTTGTTAAAATTTTTAATTAAAACTTTTCACAAATGCCTCCAATATAAATTTACGGTAATCAGATGGATACAAAATGATACTGCTACTCAGATCGTAGATCAGAGATAAAGAATGTACATTTCCGCACTAGATAAGAATAATACATAATATTAAATTGATTCTATCATTAAAAGCAAACGAATTCAAAATCATAAACATAAATAACCTTTGATCACAAGACGTGTCCTTCAAAAGTTATTAAATATTTGGCTTTTGAAGTAATTAAATTTACAAAAATAAATAACATTTTAACCATTAACACAAAGTATCAGTTCAAAAGTTTAAATTTCTTGAAATTTGTTCTAAGAGATGGGTTATATGGGCTAAATGGGGTTATAATAAATAGTTCGTACTTGAATTTCGCTATAGTTAGTGCCATTAAAATACATTACTACGATTGAATATAAAAATTACATACAATAAAAATATAAAAGTTCTCGTTAACCAATATTTTAAAAAGTAACAGCTCGTCAATCAAATATAAATACGTAAATTTTAAACGTAATATAAAGTGTATAATACAACTCCAACTTAACATTTAAAGGTTTACGTTTACCGTTATCAATACAAAATTTGTATTTAGTACAGATATTAATACTCAACCAAGACATACTAATTCTGATATCCTCTAGAATATCAGCGCTAGTTAATATCTTTGGTATTGTTGCGGGTTCGTAAATTAATAAATACACACTGGCGATTGTATTTAATTAACAGAAATATATTTACACAAAGTCAACTTAACAAATATTTACACAAAAACTAATCTGCACTAATTAATCAATTATCACTATTTATCACCGTATAATGAGCACTAGTAATACTGGAATAAATTTGAACAACTACAAAAACACATTAACACCGTTATAAAAATAACTCGCACTTGTTACTGTCACTGTTCGTTCAATTCATTCACGCACTAGACTCTTCAAAGACAAAAGACTGCCGTCTTCACACTTTTACAACTTTTTATACGCAGGCACACATGTTCCAGAATATTCCACGCCCTTCTTTTCTCTCTGTTACAGACTTTTCTAGAAAAGGGTGGGTTAGTCTCTTTGTTGATACTCTGCCGACCGTCCTATTCACTTTCTCACTCACTCCCCCCTTTCTCCTCTTCCAGACTGTTCTCGAACATTCGGGCGGTGTCTTTGTTGGCAGGTTTCCAAACCTTTTCTCTCTCTGTCTCTCTCTTTGCCTAGCCGTAACACTATGTTTACTTAGTTGGCTTTCCTCAGTTTTAAAAACAAATATTGTTCAATGTGATATTTACAAGTTTAATTTTTAATATAGTATTTAATGATACAAGGTTAATGATTAGAAGTAAAAATGTAAAATCACTTAAATCTTAATTTTAAGTAAGCTCGTTTTTTCAAAATACTCTCTAGTGTGTAAAGTATAATTTTTCTTTTGATCTAAAAGAAATAACAACTTCAGGCATTCAAAATAATGTTTTATAACATAATGCAGCAGCAGAGAACATCTTAAAGACACACCGAATACAAGTTAGTAAATTTATAACCCATTTCACGGGATTGTTAATGCTGGAATTAAAATAAACTTCACTTTTGATGTAAAAAAATAAAACAAGAAGCTGCGATTAGAAAACGTGTCACGAATATTGGTAATCATGGCTTATATCTCAATTCCTAACCATTAGTAACTATACTTTATGTTACAGTTCGTGTGAATATGTATAACGTAATATTGGTGCCGTATATTTTCATAATGTTACTAATACTTTTAAAACAAAAACGAGACAAATAATGCCTCTGAAGTTGAATTTAATGCAGTTATTGTCATGTACGTACAGGAATAGTATTTTAAGTTGACATGCTGCTTTAACATTATTTTAGATCTTTGTCGTTATTGTGTATACTAGTTGTTAAATTTTCCAACGTAAATTAATTGTGCATTAGCACTATTTACCTCGAAGCAGATAATCTAATTGATGTATGAATATTGAATTAATCTTTTATTACTTAAAATTAATTTATTTGATTGAGTAATAGATTTTTCAGATTGAATGTCCCGTTCACATAATATTATGTACAAATGGTGAGGTAGATTAAATAATGCTTCTGGCGACATAGTCCCACCCTCCACACTGACAGGATTGGAATAACACAAAACATCCTTCTTCAATTTCACGTTTAGCTTGAATTTTAATCATTGGCTACAGTTTCAATTTGACGTTGTCAGTTTGCCAACTGTATTTGGTGTGAATGCAAAACATTAATTACAAGTTGTAGAGTATATAAAAACATAATATTTTTTATTTTGTTTTTGAAATATTAAAAAAAAATTATTTACAAACATTCATACAAACAGTAACATTTGTTTATACTACTTACTTGTAATGATAATTACTTAAAACATTAAATAAAAAACAAATGGATTTCGGAAAGTTTAAAGTTTATAACAATATAATTTTAATTATTGATACTTTCTATAATATAAATACTAATATTAAACTGTAAAATCCGGTATCACAAGTAATTATTAACCAAATTCTTTTTGAATAATTATGTTTAGTATATTTATCTACAATGTTGAGAAACATGGATGCAACAAGTCTTGTTTCTAGCTTAATCGATTATTGAGAATTTGCTTTTACTTGCCCGGAATGTATTTCAATTATCATCCAGTTTGGAATACTTTAAATTGAATTTAAATAATTAAATTGATTAACATATTATTGACGCTGTACAGAAGATTATGTAATTATAACTTTAAAAGTTTTAAACACACATCTGACCTATTAACTTTGGTTTCTTTCACAAACATAACTCGCTACTTAATTAAAATAATGTTAACTCAAAACTTTATATATGACTATATTTTTTTTTTTATTCTGGTGTTCATATTTTATTATATAAAACCTATATTTTAATATAGAAATTAAATTGCTATTACATCATTAATAACAAAAATAAGCTAAGTAAATTGTAAGCCATCCGTAAACCAATCTGAGATGTTATTTGTTGTATTTAGATGTGCATGCTCAGACACAAGTATACGTTTTTTTAAACTAGTTAAAAATGTATTGAATTTTCTTTCAGTTCATATTGACGTAAATGCTTGTTGATTGTCACAAAAACAAAGTCAATGAAGTTCTGTAATCGTTAGCTGATTTATGTTATTTAGTTGTTTTGATCGTAATTCGCAAGAAGTAATAAATGGAGTTTGTCATAACGGCAGACCCGAATTTATTAAAATTTCTTTCAGGTCACAACGAAGATAATCGCTTCACGCATATGGCATTGTTTGCACATGGTTGTATGAGTGCACAACCACACACACCCTCACACACTGTAAGGTCTTGTTCTATCTAAAAATTGCAATAATTTGAAATATGTACTTAGAATTTAGAAACTCATTTTCTGCTTTGATATAAATTATATATCTCTAGGCACCAGAATCAACGTGAATAAACTATCTGAGAAAATAATATCACATAGTAGAAAGTATGTCTAGGACAAAGACTAGAGTGTTTTCGTAGACAGTGGGTGAAAAGTATACAGAAGAGACATTAAGAAACATATTAAACATTACAGTTGTATAAAGCATATAAATAAATTAAATTAAATTCTATTATAGGATACAAAATATAGAGGTAACATTAGAATCGCATTTAACAAGTTATATTAGCACATTTTTAGGAACAAAAATCTCGAACACAAATTTATTGTATATTGTTTAAAAGGTTAACAAAACATGTGTAATAAATATACCATTTAAAAAAATAGAGAACTCCAAATACTCTAGAAAGACTTTAATTGTTCTGTTTAAGAATTGTATAATAATTTTAAAATAAGCATAAGTATAAAACAAATTAAATGTTTATTCTCGGACTGATTACAATAATTTCTCTCTACTAGGAAGTTAATAAGAACAAATTTAAAGTGATATTTCTTCAAAATAAATGTTAATGATAGATGTTTGTGATTTTTTAATAATGATATTAATATTTCTAAACAAATAGATTTGTAAAAAAGTTGTAAATAGTAAACAACATAAATACAATATTTATTATATTACATTACAAGATAAATATATCAACAATAAAACTATGGATTTGAACAAAATATATAACACATTGTTATTGACTAATTGTTTTAATTAATTGTAGATAAAATACTTAACTAACAAAATTAAGTTTGTATAAATTCAACTATAACAAGATGTTTACCATCATGTATGTGTACATACAAATTATATGTACTGTACAAATTATTCACTTATTTATTTTACATTATCAATAGTAGTTAAATTCGGAATATAATTAACAATTGATGTTAATGTTTTCAAATTGATTGATGCCTAATTTCAGATGCTATTAAGATAGACCCATTTTAAATCAATATTGACGGAGATCAAGAATATTCATCCATAATATTCTTTGAAGGGAAATAACAGATATTATCATATCTCTATCGTCAGGAGACTTTCAGTAAGCATCAGAAACCTATAAAAATGGAAGGAAATCATCATTTACTCTGAAAGTCCATTTATTTAGTATATTATAGACAGATATTTATTCAGTTTTCTTCTGTTTAATATTGCAATGTATTAGAGTATATCTTACTTTGTTTAAATTTTAAAAATAAATATTGTTATTTTCTTATGTGAAACATTTTAGGAGTTGTTTTATATAAATTTATTTCAAAAACATTTAACAAAGCAACATTATTATCTTTTTTTACTTTACTAACAACCGTTATACACTCAAAAATGTAATTTATTGTTAAACAATAAATAATATTACAAAATTTAATAAGTATAAGCAATGTCAATTATTAAATCGTAATTTTAATTACACAAAATTTTATTCTTTTTCATTCACACCGATAAACGTTTAGAATTAATTATAAAAACCAAAATAAATTTTATTTTGATTTAAATAACTAATTTAGTAAATTAATGTGAAACGAACAAAAACATGTTTTGTTAGAATTTTAGTTGAATATTGTTTGGATGTACAATATGTGCTTTTCGTATATTTAATGTAATTTGTTCTGTACCGTATATTGTATTATTTAGTATTCATATCGACAATATATTTTGAATAATCAGTTAAAACAAATTTATGAAATTATAAAAGTCAATTTATAACACCAAAGATGCAATCTATATATCTAAAGCCGTAAGGAAAAAACATTTGGACAGTTCGTCTGAGACTTCTACTGGGCCGATTTACTCGCCGGTTTTACCAAAATAAAGGTTTTCTGTCCTATATTAGCAGGTTTTATTTGTATTTTGAAAATATTTACGTTAAATGGGTCAACAATTTTAAAAATACTTTTCTTATGGAGATTAAACATGTGAGAAAAAGTAAACTTTTTCAATCCTTAGGACAGTTCGTCTGATACTTTCACTGGACCGATTTACATTAAGTTTATACCAAATAAAAGCTAAACTTTTCTATAATTAACAGGTTTTATTTAATTTTACGTCATATTAATTTCTTAATTTAAAAAAATCTACGTTTCCAAACCTTTGCAATGATTTTATTTTACAGTTCTTCATTCAGCTGATTGTAAAGAAACAAGGTATTTTTTCTAACAACAGAAGAAGAGCAAAATCTCATATAATAATATTATATTATAACAGCTGATTTCACCCATCATCTGTACAAAACCTAGCGTAGATTGTACTTTGTCGTTATGTGAACAATTCCAATTAATCAATACAGTAATGTAATTCTTCTGAAGTTGATTTTTTTTAAATATGAATTATAAAACTAAGGTAGGCTATAATACGTTATAAGATTTGCTTTGAGGTTATAAAGTGAATATAAGTATACCCTTTTATCAACATTGAATTTATACAAATTTAAAGAAGATACCTATTTGTTTAATTTCGGAAAACATACGTACATCTTGGTATAACATATACATATATTCCAGTATTATTTTCTTTATTATAATATTAATAACTTCTAAATCATTTCATAATCAATACGAAATAAAAACCAATTAAAAGATAACATTTGTATCATTATCTTGATATATAATTAAGGCCTGCATAAATACAACATTTTACAAATAGGCATACAGTTTTAAATAGAACTACAGGATACCTTTAAAAACTCAAAGTTAAAGTTTGTCTGATGTATATAAAATTGATATGTGATGCCGTGATTCACGGGATCTTACTACAAGTTATCTAAATTTCTAAAATAAAAAAATCTGCATTTCTAAACCTTTGCAATGATTTTAGTTAACAGTTCTTCAATCAGCTGAATGTAAAGAAACAAGGTATTTTGTCAAACAACAGAAGAAGAGCAAACGCTCAAGAAGCATTTGGTTTATGATGGCCAGTACCTAAAAATGTATACAATTATTATGTATTATCCTTTAAATGGAAAGAAAAAATAATTAAGTTTTATATTATTTAAACTCTACAGTTTTATAGTTGGTAAATTAAAAAATAAATAAGTTCAATGGGCAACAACTATCTATATATTTTAAGTTAGGCCTAGACTGAAACAAAATAAATAAATAATGTTTATTGTTGATTCAGTAATCAGCTGTAGTCGCTAATATTTCCATTAACAGTTTATTTCAAATTTTAAATCAATTATTAGGTTTTTATTAAAGTGTAGACCTGAGAATTGCTGACTACACAACGGATTCCAACAGGAAGTTTAGGGGAGTGTCTCCCCTAGTACTTTTTAAACATGATTAATACAAATATACCCTTTGTTGGTATTTTTTTTAATAAACATTACAAGAGTAAATCTAGTAAAAGCGTTTTTGTTTCAATCAAAATATGAATTGTATAGTGTTTTTCATATTATGTTTTAGTATGTATTCTAAGTAGTTTTCGTTTTACTACAAAATTAAGCAGTTTCAACACAATAAATAAACATAAAGATTATAAAATGGAATTCAGTCTAGTTCTAACAAGAGTTTTAAAGTCTTGCACCATCGCACATGTAAGAACTTAAGCTTTGTTATATATTATTATGACTTGAGTAAGTTGAGTAAAGAATACTCTTTTTTTCTATACTTTATTTTCACTTATATACTAAAATGCATATTAAAATAATATAAATAAATCATTTTTTAACACAATTGACAATGTATGTCTAATTAAAAACTGTCAATAACTATTTCCTTCAAATCACTTTATGAG
The DNA here is from genome assembly GCA_018207615.1 of Philaenus spumarius. Lineage (NCBI taxonomy): Eukaryota > Metazoa > Arthropoda > Insecta > Hemiptera > Aphrophoridae > Philaenus > Philaenus spumarius. The sequence goes on along the minus strand of JAGFPH010000893.1, from coordinate 7,642 downwards.
ATGTTTTGACAACAAGTATTTATGCAGTTATAGATACCTACCAATAACTCGAGAACTTAGTCGTTTTCTAAACGGTATTATGATGACTATTCTTAATACGGTGTTGATTCATATTTATCAACATAGAACAATGAGGATTTGAATTTTATAGCAGCAAAAACATTATTTCAAAAACCTTAAATGGTTTGTAAGACTGCTGCATCTATTGCAAAATGATTGCTGAGTCAAATAAACTTCTTTTTCATAAACATTACAAGAGTATATCTAGTAAAGGAGTTTTTGTTTGAATCAAAATATGAATTGCATATTGTTATGCATATTATGTTTTTAATATGTATATTCTAAGTAGTTTATTTTTACTTTCTCACTGTACTATAGTATAGAGAATGTATAGTGATCGCAAAAAATCGATGTTGAGATTTTTGTTTAAATATCCGTTTTGGGACCCCCTGAGTCCAAAAAAGTGGTTTTTACAAAATGTCTGTCTGTATGTCTGTCTGTATGTATGTATGTATGTATATATGTCTGGATGTATACAAAGCTAGAGCAAAAACTATTCGATAGATTTCAAACTAATTTGCACCAGACATGTCAAGTAGGCCTGTGTAGATGCACGAAAAAC
>JAGFPH010000892.1:338010-381301 GCA_018207615.1 Philaenus spumarius | reverse complement strand
AGGTAACAGGTTAACTTTCTGATGTGAGAAAAATACTTTTACCATATACCCATGCACTAGGGGTAGATTGTAAATGTTCAAGGGTAAAATGTTTTCAGACTATTATTACTGATGGAACAATGTATTAATATCATATTAAATTAGAAAATGACTGTGAATTCAATATCGTAACGGAGACCTAGGCAACCAGAAGATGAAGCTAAATTTCGTGACAACAGTAAAGTTATTCTTATCGTGCCAGGGTTAACAAGGAGAATTCTGTTATTGAAACTAATGTTTGTTCGAAAGCTTTTATATAATTACTTCGAATAACCAAAACAAAAAATTAAAGTAATACAAAGTTTGTTAAAAAAAGGCGTGAGTCCTAAGGATAGGCCAGGCCAATATTATAATCGAAAACATCGTGTTACATCAGAGGCTCTAGACGCAGTCCGAAGACTCATAAGTTCATTTAAAGGCGAACGAAGTCATTATACCTTGAAAATCTCTAAGCAAATTTAACTTCCACCAAAACTAATCATCACAAAGATGTATGAGGTATTTAAGACATCATACCCTACTCAATCCCAGTCATAGGAAGCATATAGACTTGTTTTTAATACATAATTCAACATTAGTTTTAGGTACCCTCAAATGGACACATGTAGTTAGTATGATACGCTAGATGCCAAAATTCGAGCTGTTGAACAATGAACATGCTTTGAAATCCTACCCGGAAAATAGCACAGAAAGGGTTAGTACCAAAAAAATCTACCGACTGTCAACAGAGAATAAACTGCACTTACTAAAATTTAACGTGTTTTATATTCGTAAAAGAATTTCTATAGCAAATTGAAAGGCATCAAAAGAATGTGCAAGTATTATTTATTTTCAAAAGAATTTAGCTATCCCTAACATAACAACTAACGAGGTGTACTACAAGAGACAGTTAACGTTGTGCATGTTTAGCATATATATTTTGTCAACCGATGAATCATATTTCTTTGTATATGATGAAATAGTTGCCTACAAAGGGTCTAACGAGGTAGTGCCTTTTTTATTTTATTTCGTGACGACAATTCTTGATCGCTCTGTTAGAAATTATACATATTTTTAAGCGACTAGATCAAGTGAAAATAATAATATTAATGCCTTATATAATGCTGAACACCTTACCCAACACTAAAATCATTATATTACATAATTTAAAAAAGGACATACTTTAAACGCTTTAGAGTAATTTGTAATTTACAAAGCCTCAAAAGCTGGACCCAACAACATATTAAACAACGTACTGCCCTTTAAATCAAACATGTTGTACGATACGATAATTACAAGAAAAGGGAAGGGACACGGTCTAATGTAATTGCATAACCTAACTTCGATCAGTACAAATTCAACAATCGGCTTGCATGTCAATGTTCGTTGTCAAAAAGTGCGCGTTTGAACTTAACGAACTTCACACGGAGTGAACTATGTGCTTTTATGTTATTACGTTTACGTAATATTTTATATAATTTTCTTTATAATACTGTGAAGGTTTATAAAGTTTATTCGCTTTTAATTTTAATTTTATTTTTGTGTCGTGTTATCGTGTGTGTTCAGTGTTATTGTGTATTGTTTTATTTAAGTGTTGAGTCCTACACCTGACGAAGCCGGCTGTGAACGGCGAAACAGCGCTATAGTGTAACTACAAAAATATCAAGAATTGCTCCGACTACTGTATAATTTAAACTATATATTGTATTTTATATAACCTGATGATGGAAAATGTTCATAATTGCAATTGTTTGAGAAAGAAAACAACATGGATCAATAGTCGTGAATATTCACTTATAATTCAATAATAATTATAACACTGATCCCTTCTATGATGGAATCTAAATTTATATATTCCACTCACATTTAATTAAACAAGGCAAAACAGTAAAGTTGTCCTTTTTGGTTTTAGTACATGGTGAATTTTCTTTTCAAAATCCGGCAAAACAAAACTCTCTAATCCGGGAATTATATTTTGTCAGGCGTTTTTGTCAGTTCCTTAATGGTAATTTCAAAATATTCTTTGTGCGGCTTTACAATGTCAACATTGGAGGTGAAGGGGAAATTAATATAAAAGGTGAAAAGAAATAATATTTCAAACGAGTTAACACCCGGCCACCTTCATGTCGGAAATTTGATACATTTATATAGATTTTAAATCTAATATTAAATTCTTCAAAGATGGATTTTTCAAAAGAAAACCTTCTCTCTTGCATAATAAAGTGATTTTTATGATAACTTTCAAAAACATTTTAGTTCAAAAGTGGCATTGACTAAATTAAAACTCATTTTCCCCGTCCTTTTTAAGAGAAAATTAAATCAATTTGTGTGAAAACTTGCACTGAACTCTTTCCGTCTGAAAATATTAACTTTGTGTATTTCTGCAAATCAAAATTAAAATTTTTTTATAATTTAGAATAAAATGGATTTCCTGTTGTATAGTGAAAATTATTTGTTAATTTTTATTGTATTATTCTGTTTAACGACAAAATAAGTCACATGACGGACCAATAACAGGTAATATTTAATATTATTATTATTATATTATCCTATTATTATTAATAAGGTTACTCATTGCAAAATATTATAGTATATATATATATATATATATATATATATATAAAATAATACTGAATAATTTTCTGATAAACCAAGTTGTTTTATAAAAAGTATACTGTCCCATTGTGATTTCTATAGTCTAAAACATTTAACAGTCTATAGTATAAAGGTAACTATTTTAATACTTTAACTCAGATTCACTGATTATTTTAATTACGATACATTAATAGTAACAAATTCGTATGTTTATGAACTAACTAATAAATCAAAGTGTTTACTTTTACGTGATAGTAAGCAGTTTTGTTAAAATTTTAAAATCCGAATTATAAATTTAAATCGGTAAACATTATGTTATATACAAAACAACTAATTCATAATGTATTGCTATAGAGCTTCATCCTACACTAAATAACATCAGGAACATTGTTTATGATGAAGCAACATATTTCAATGAACTACAAAATTGCATAAGGCACTGTGTTACAATATACGAGGGCGTATTCAAAAGTAACCGGAATTGCTCTGTCGTGGGCGGGGCTTGTGTAGTACATATTCATGCCGCTAGGCATGTACAGTGCCGCTCGTCACCAGTTCAGTGAGATCGGTGTCGTCGACCCGGCTTGTCTTGTTTGTCTGTAGTCATAGTTTTCACTGGTGCTGTTTTGTTCTCTTTACGTTGTTTATTATGGCGAGTTAAGTGAACAACGTGCGGCTGTTAAATTTTGCTTCCTGCTTTCATACCATTTTTAATACGTGGAAATAAGACAAAATCACACCAAGCCAGGTAAGAAGATTGGGGCAGCGGAACCATTCCATTTTTGCCAAAATCTGGCGAACAGAGATCGCTATGTGTGCAGGTACACTGTCGTGGTTGAAAAACCATCCCTCTCTCTGTCACAAATCGGGTCTTTTTCTTAAAAAGCTTGATTAACGTTCTGATCTGGTTTAACAAACTCTGAATGAACTAAACCTTTACATAAAAAAAACAAATGATCATTTTCTTGATTTCTGATTTGACGACATTTTTTGGACGGGGTGACAATGATGACGTCTTCCAATCGCTTTACTGTTGCTACGTTCCTGGTAGTAACCATAGAACCAACGCTCATTACCTCATTAAAATTGTTATTAAGTATATAATTCATAATATATCAACGTATTTTATATCCCTGAGTTGCTAAGCTATGTTATAATAAGTAGCTTTAAACATGGAGGTAGAAATAAAAGTTGTATCCACAAAGCAGACAGATTGAGAAAGTTTTCTTATCAGATGTAATCTTGGAGTTGAAGTAATAACTCCACAACTTTCCTCGTTATATACAATAATGTCTTTGCTGCTCTTTCTGGAAATCTAGACTGAAATGAAAAAGAAAATATATATATAGTTTGAAGGAAACAATAAATAATAAGTCAATATGTGTTTTGTTTGTTGTTAATTTGAGAAAGGAATATTTACACAAATATTCTGGTGACAAAATTATAAGTTTTTTTCCCACAAATACAACTACAAAATCAGATCCCTTTGGAGAACAATCGCAATATATGATTTAGTCAAAGTTAACTAAACATATTTTCAATGATATAAAGGTAGTTGGTTGTTTGCCATTATATAACGAACTTTTAACTTATAAACTTAAAATGTTTATCTTTGTCATGCAAATAAATATATATACAGTATATATATTTAATATTTTAAGATAAAAGAAATTGATATATATTATTAAAATGAATTTATAGAAGTGCGTACTTTGGGAATTGCAATAAAAAGAAAATATCTTTGTTGTAAAATTAGCTAAGAATAAAATAAAACAAGAAAACTGATAAAACACATACGCAAAGAAAAAGATTTACTTACCATTTTACTTTTCGTGGTATCGATTTAGTTTAACAATGATACAAAAAAAAATCTATGTATAGCATGTCAATTTACTTTAAAGACATTTACACGAGAAAAACCCATACGATAATATTTGTAATAATTCTGACATAGTGCTCATTACCTGGCTACGATGGAAATTTATATGTATTTCTGGAAGTATATGTACATTTATACTATTTAACCACTAAATAATTTATTGTAACATTGCGTCCTAATGTCTCTATAATTTATAAAGTAATTACTCTCTATAAATTATGTAACAAATGATAAATACGTAGCTATCTCTAGATTTATGATCGTCAGTAAGTGGTGAAAAGAGTTTTATAGAAATGTATACAAAATAAATTAACAATTCAGACAGTATTTAATATTATACTCTATAAATACAGAAATGGCAAGCATAAAGGGTATTTCTAACTCTTCTAAATGGTATTTCTTAAGTGTATTTTACGGTTTTTTAAAGGTTATACTGATTAGTGTTTAAAAGCGGATATTGTATGGATTGCGTATATATGCGACCACTATTTTCACATGCAGTGCGATTTATTGGTACGCGGTTAATATAATACTAGGCTGTAATTTTTAATGCAGAAATGTACTTATTAAACCATACTACTTTAATGAAAAAAAATATTCATTGGCCCGAAGTGTATTTACATATTCTAAAATATTGGGAATATAAGCATGCTCAGTCATGATGAATGGAAAAAAATTCAATTGGCTTATGACTAATCTTTAATATACGTAGGTAAATTCACTTAGGATGGGTGTTTAAAGCATAAAGCAATAATTGTGTTATGCTGTTAGAATGAACCTAATATTGCCTTAAAAACTGATTAATTAAATAAATAAATATAATAAGAGTAAAGAACTTTATGTATGAAAACTGATATAATATCTTTACTACAATATCAATATATATTCTCCAAAATAACACTTATGTTTGCATACTTAGAAATAAGCAAAGATAGATACAATTTGACTTTTAATATAAAATAAAAAATGTGTCTGTAATAATTAATTATGTTTATATTCATATTGTTTTATTCAACAGTTTAAATGAAGAACTGTGAAATATATTTTCTTACTTACCTAGTGATTATGTTCATGAAATGTTTATACCAGTTTGGAAGAGAGGACTCAGTTTAATAGCATTAGGAGCTCAAATTAAATCTATTAACATTTTTAATATCTTAATAAAATATTTCTTACAGTATACTGTTGTGTTTATTTCTTCTTTTTTTATCAAAACTATTTGATCATTTAATCATATTTACTTATTGATTTAAACTAACAAAAATATTAAAAAATTTTGGTTCCCATGTTTTATTACGGTAATAATTTATAATCTGCTCGAATAAATTTTGTCAACAAAAATTTCATACGATATTACTTATATCAAAGATGACCATAAGTAAAAACTTATGTCGCAGTAGCAATTTACTTAACTAAGAAAATTTAATTTGAAACGCCTGTACGACACCTTGGACATCTTGAGAGAAAGTTAAGTCGAATGTAAGAAACTTAACACCCAAAAAATTTATGAACTGATGCAGCTACTTAAGGTTGTACTAAAGCAAAATTATTTTACATTTGAGAACGAATTTTTCATACATGATGAGGGTCTCGCTATGGGTTAGCCCTTATCTGGTCTACTGTCTGAAATATATATGAACCATTTTGAAAACGAGTTTATAATGTCTGAGCGAAATTTGCATAGGAAGAAAATCTGTTTTATGTTAGATATGTCGATAATACCTTCATCGTTTTCGACGGCACATTACGTCAGGCGGAAAGGTTGAAAACCCACATTAACACGATCAATCATAAGATTAAACTTAAAATAGAAACCGAAATAAACAACAGTCTGAATTTTCTCGATTTAACCATAACCAAAACTCTAGATAAACTGAACTACAAAATTTTCCGGAAACCTACAACCACTGACCCAACCATACACGCACAATCACACCATCCCATCTCCCAAAAAATGTCTGCATACAACAGTTTCATCCACCGCCTTCTCACCATTCCGTTAAATAAACAGGAATTTCATGATGAACTAAACACCATAAAATATATAGCACAAAAGAACGGCTACCATAGTTCAATAGTAGACAAATTATTACATAATCATATGAGAAAGAAATCCACCCCTCGTAAAAACAAAGAAATTAATAAATTTGTCTCGGTCGAATATTCTAACATTGTTCCTATGATGTTCAAAAATACTTTCGCCAAACACAAAATCAACATCACGTATCGAACTAACAACAATGTTCAAAGAATTTTGCGACATAAACAGTTGACACCAACCGAAAGGAAGTCAGGTGTATATAAAATAAACTGTAATGACTGCGTCCGCTTTTATATTGGACAGACAGGAAGAGCGTTTAAAGAACTCTTTAAAGAACATCTGCCGCACAATAACATACGTAAAATGACGTCAAATTACGCTCAACATCTGATGGACCATATTGCAACTACACAAATTTCGACTCCAACTTGACACCTCTTCATTATTGCGTAAAGGGGAGACTAATGAACGCCATCGAAGAATTTGAAATTTACAGGGAATTCAGACATAACCCAGATAACGTATTAAATTATCAGCTGTCATTTCAATCCAATGACTTATATGATACAGCTCTCGGTTATCAAGATAGAACCGGTCAATAACCACCATACAAAGTAGGCTGCTTTATTTAGTTTAGTTCAGTATAGCACAGACGATAAGATGGTGTACACCAACTGGCTCAATCCGTATCGCACTATAAATTATGGGTTGTGTACTTTGTGTTTTTAATGTGTGTGTGTATATGACGACCTGAACAGTGATGAATATATTTTATACTTCATAATGAGACTACGGACTCGAAACGCGTCATAAGTAGGACAACTCAAGAAGTCACAAGACGGAGACTAACAATCAGGTAAAATACTATTAAATTTCCTGTATTTATTTCATTTTATGAAGTGACTTGGATACCAAAGTAATGAAACTAAAAAAAATAAAAAAAACAACTTGTCTGGACCAAATTTCTATCATATTTACTTATTGATATTTAAACTAACAAAAATATTTAAAAAGTGTTTTATCACAGTAATAATTTATTCTGCTCAAATAAATTTTGTTAACAAACAAATTTTGTACGTTATTAGCCTACTTATATCAAAGATGAAATTAAGTAAAAACTTATGTCGCAGGAACAATTTACTTAACTAAGTAAATTTAATTAGAAACGCATGTAATCAAGAGTAAAAAGGAAAGACGATCTGAGGTTGGATTGAGAACACGTGCAACGTAATAGAGTACACGGATATTATTCAGCTGTGCAAAATAAGGTCTTAATTAACTTGTCTATGGAGCTGGAGGCAACAGGTTCCAGTTAATTAGACAACAAGAGTTGGATTACCTTCACGTAGATATGCTTGTAATTGTAAAATTTAACATTTGTTGTTATAGAATAAGCCAATTAAATTAACGATGGAGAACTGAGATTAATCCATAAATCTTGTTTGTATAATGTCAAGAAATCGTTCCTAATCCAACTCAAAAAACATAATCCTTCCTTGATGATGCCTAAACCAAGGATCTGTTTTTTTAATTTATCGAAATATTGTTTGCAATATTGTAATCCTGTTATTACTATAAAGTGACAAGATGCAAATTCGCCAAGTGTAAATAGTGCCAAACACATCTATCAGGAAATAATAAAATTATGTCTGCTGTCATAAATGTTCAAGCTCTTATATGCATATTGAAAGGAGAAATACGCATTACTTACTATTAAGTGCCGAATATAATAACGTTTTGTGTTAAAGGACAACTAATAATCGTTTTAAAAACCTCAGATATCGATGAAGGTAGTTGAGTGATAGACTTCTTACCTGCGAACAAATAACACCCCCCCCCCTCACCAGTAATACATTTTTAAAGGCATTTATATATGATAACTGATATCAATCTAGAACAATATTCTAAAATATGTTTTAATTTTAAATTCTAAAGGATTATGTTTTTAAATGAATATATATTATCTATGATGAAACTAGAAATTTAAGCAAGTTCTACATCCTCCTGTCCTATAGAAATGCTATATTTTCGCCAAAGTTTTCTCAATCAATTTCTACAAAGTTAAATGATATTAAACAAACTTCCTTTTGCATATGGTCAAAGGCAATGACATTTGATTCAAGACATACTATATCTGATGCAACTTATCAAACCATTCAGTTGAATTTTTCCTTGGTTTGTTGTTTCCTAAGTATTGAGAATTCGTTGAGTAAGGAGGTCAGTCAGATCACTCAATTTGCAGTTTGTAACACCTAAAAGAACGTTCCTCAAGTTTCTTAAGAATCTATACTTATAGTGTGGTATGAGTACACCATAAATCATAAGAACGTTATTACAACAATTTACTCCATTAAAAATTTACTTAAGAGCACAAACACCTTGTGATTGAAGCTATAGTTCTGTAGGGTAATGACTCTAGTTGGACCTTGCCTGTTGTACCACGATGGATACATGAAAATAAAGTTATATTTCATATGGCCTTGGCGACTTAAAAGTAGAAGTGAATTTTTACATATTGCTTAAAATTATGTATTTAGTGGTTTTGCAAAAGAAGGGGAAATACATATTCCTGTTGACCTTGGCAATGTTTTTAATTATCTGGTTAGTTTTACAAAATGGAAACATCACAAAAATAATAAGATTAGAGATGATGTTACTTCATTTGTCTGCACAAGCCGACTGTTCCAACATATTTAAGATTTCTACTAGAGAATCGGCTAATCAAACAGTTAAGATATTTGTCTCTATACTCTACTTTGGAGGTTAAGGATGCTGTATATTAACCTGTTGATTTCTTGCATAATCTACACCCTCCAGAGTTTCCTCCTGACGTTTACTGACTCAATGTTTTTTCCTTCAAAAACCATTATTTCTTTAAAAAAAGTATTAAACTTTAATACAAGAGTAATATTAGTATGTCTGTTAAACGTAGGCTCAATTTCATGTATTTTAATAATTTAAAGAATCGCCATTCTGTTCACTGCATAAATGAAGTGCATGCTTAACTACACTACGGGAAGTTTTCGGAACTATATGGACAAGAAACAAATTACATTGACTATTTAACTTGGTAATACAAACATAAAATTATAGCATTGTTGGCAGTGACAGAGTTACTTATTAGTTTGAAATGTGTTGTTCTTATTATTTCACAAAATTTACGTGAAACTAAGAAACGTTAGTTATTGTAAAACAACCTTTTAAGCTAGTTGAAAAGTAGTATTTAGATAAATAGTGATTACGGTTGGGCATCGGAATAACGTAATGTTAATTGGTCTTTGATAAAAGTTTCAATATAAAAAAAAATACAATTGAAAAAATACAATATTATAAAAAAAATACATACTTTTAATACAGGCTATATATGGCTAAATTTATTGAAAGATAAATGTATCCCTATTTTAAAATTTAGACCTGTATTATAATTTCTCTTTAATTTAATTATATTAGTTTACCTAGTATTGGAAACATATACAATATTGACTAAAACTACGATATAAAATTTATGTAATATATATAGCATATCATGTTGGTTTTTAATATTATAATAATTGCACGTGTAAAATACATAAACTATGTAATAATTAAATAAACCAAATAATTTAATTTATTTATTTAACATAGTCATTTATTTGTTACTAAATATTCAGATTTTGTATTATTGTTTTTATTTGGTCAATGTGTATATTTTGTTGTTCATATAGTTTTGGATCTTTTAACTTTGTAATTTAGTATAATTGAATCTATTAAAGTTGCCTACCTGGCGGACGACCTTTAAATGGTCATGCCATAAAGTGTGATATTATTTTGGTTTCTGTAGTTATTAGTTTTGTTTCTTTATATGTATTATAAATATTTGGATATTGTTATTTTGTTTCTTTCATTGTGTAAATAGTATTTTTTGTAAACTTGAAAAATGTTTGTAATAATAAACACACTTTTATTATTATTATTATTATTATTAGTCATTTATTTCAATATTATATTACAAAGCTAAGCCAATTAATTTAATTACATTCTTGATCAAATAACAATTTGACTGTTATGCATGAACTGCACAGTAGTACGTAAAGTGCATGGCTTTAAAGCTGCACTTGTTGATTGGAATATATTACTTTCTGTGGTCATATTGAATAAAATTTAAACTTGAACTGGTCTTATGAGAAATAACAATATATAAATAAAAAAAAACAGAACACGTTTTGTCATAAAAAACATGTAATACTTCAAACACCTTTTCGATTAATAGGTCATCATCATCAGTGATGGTTACAAACTTTTAACTTATAACTTCCTTACAATAATTATAAGTTTGTAACCATCACCATTGAAGAAACAAGCCATCACTGATAATGATGACCTGGTCATAGAAACGCGTTTGAAGTATTAAACGTTAATTATGAGAAACTGTGTTCTGTTTTTTATTTATATAGTCTTATTGAATGTAAAAACTCGATTTTTCACAATTTGATAATTCTTTTCTTGGTAATTATATTGATAAGTAAGTTTTTAATATTACTCAATTTACCTTTGTCTCTAATAGAAAAAAATACATATATTGGTATTTGTAAATGCCAAAAAAAGATAATCAATAGCGATTTTTAATATTTTGAAAACATTCATTACAATAAAGCAACAAATTGTTACAAACAAAAACTACAAAATACTAAGCAATACTAATTGCAAACCCTGCTTCCATAAAGTTATTAAATTCCAAGTTAGAAATTTGAAATTTTTAGAAGAAATATTATTCTGAAGATTGCTGATATAGTTATGATTAATGTCGTACGTAAAGAAAACACAGCAGAATGTTTGAGGACAATATAAATGCATATTTCAGATATTTTCGAAATTACTGAACATCAACTTTTGACACGCAACTGAGAGTCGCTAGGAATTTTAATTAAAAAAACAAAGTAAGACTTACTCCGTCACGAACTCGCAATACATAGCTCATGTTTTATATAGGAATCTTCCTGATAACTTGCATATGTTTAACAATTTTAAACTTCAGACATTTAAGAAATATATTATAGATTCGCTTCTGGACTTGGGATGGGACGCTATTGAGAATGTCTTTGTATCCATCTACAGGTAGCAAATTTATTTACCCTCCTTTATTGACATATATTATCTCGATTACTAATAGTATGAATACTTAGTGTGTTGATGCAGTAATAATTTGTTGACCCGGTTTGTTTTGGCCCAATATTGACTTTGATTCCTCCGTTTGGAACGTCCCACTCAACCTTTTTTGGATATAAATTGTAGAATTCCTAATATAGAATAGGCCTAATGCAGATATAACTTCCTTGTTGTAGCTATTTCAGATGCGACTTCTGCCCACGCATAGGCTAATGCTTATGTGGACACAATTTCCTAGTATTTAAAATGTATTTGTTGTATTGTTGTTATAAGGAAATAGAATAAATTTAAATTGAATTGAAAATATTACATCTTCTTGGGATCAATTAAAATGCTGTTATTTCACTAATTATGTTTTGTGATATTAAGAGGACTCATGCATACATTTAATTTATTTTTTAATTTGTGTGTTCTTCTAAATACAGACACAGGCATATAAGGTATAATAAAACAGGTGATATTTACTTTTCTTGTCATAAAAAATGTTTCAGTTTACAATGCTTTCACTATGGTTGACAGCCTGATAGCAAACAGGCTGAGATACTCTAGTTGTGGTCTATGCTGAATTGTAACATTGGAATAAACGCACATCAGTTACGGTTCAGGTGGAACCCAAATTTGTTTTTGGTTTTTACTTTAATAATTTGAGTAATAAATCTTTCACATGCAAAACCATCTCTATCAATGTTTTCAGAATGTATATTATGAAAATATTAGCACCTTCTTGGTGAAAGAAGTAATATCTGCCTGAAAGATCAGCTTGGAGTTTGGGGAAATTATCCTGTTTTCTCTTGCGCTTACGAGTAGTATGTGTATTTCAAAGGTCTTTACTCTCCGCTCCTATAGAAGTTTTTCTAGGCTGTTTGTATAAAGAATTTTAGTACTAAGCATTATTTAATTTATGCATTAATTGGCCGCCACATAGACTTTATCAACTTAAAATATTAAATATATTATTTCTATATTATCGATGTCTTTTTATTTTAACAACAACCAATCTTAACAAATAAGTTATCGAAAAAAATATTAATGTTTTCGCTTTTGAATCGCGTCTCAACTTTGCTCAAATTAGATGCTAATCATTATTCACTGGTAGACAAAATATTGCAGTACGTCAATGGATGGACGTTTAGATTTTTAACATTTCATTTATTTGAATTTAACTAAACTCGATTATGGAGATAACCTTCTTTGTAAATACATATTACCAGTACAATTTGAAACGTAAAAAACGGTACCAGGTACTGGCACATACTTTCTCACAAACATATTTAAATTATTAAACAGATTCACTGTGACTTCATAATTGTAGGTGATTTATTAATTGTAGAAGAGGTGATTTATTAAAATAGGAGATTAACTAATACATATTATTATTATTATCTAGAGAGAAAACAATTATATCGATTTCGAACAAATTTGCACCAAACACGTCAATTAGGGCTGTATAGATGCACGAAAACAATTTTAGAAATTTTTTGTAAAACAACCCCCTTTATACCCAAACAACCCACCAAAATCAGTCATTATTATTATTATTATTACCTAAACGAGAATTTTTAGAAAGATGAGGTTATTTTCATATGGTAGGGTACATTAAAGGCTACAAAAAAGATAAATTTTATCAAAATCGTTGAACCCATTTTTTTATAAAAAAATAATAACTGATTTTTTGGGGGTTTTTTTGCCAAAAAAGGGGTTGTTTTTCAAAATTTTTCTAAACTGTTTTTCGTGCATCTATAAAGGCCTACTTGAAATGTCTGGTGAAAATTTGTTTGAAATCGATGGAATAGTTTTAGCTCTAGCTTTGTTTACGTACAGACATACATACATACATACATACAGACAGACATTTTGTAAAAAACACTTTTTTGGACTCAGGGGGTACCGAAACGGATATTTCCACAAATATCTCAACATCGATTTTGTTTGCGATAACTATACTTTCTGTATACTATAGTATAGTGAGGAAGTAAAAATACCACTGTCGTAAATAAGTGTTTATTAACCCTAACTGTCAGACCACTCAAATTGAGTGGTCTCAACGCCCTGCCATAGTGAATTGTGTAGTCTGTGACAACTCAACTTGTATTGAATATTGCACCCACTAAGAATCATCCAAACGTAATAAAGCAGAAACCGTTGGAAAGGAAATGATCTAAGCTTTAACTTTTGTATTTACAAGTTTTTTTCTAAAACGTATATTTACATACGTAATCATCGTTGCAGTTTTTGAGTTTTCTAAAAGCCAATGTCGCGTGAATTTTAATGCGCCGAAACTACCTTTAATTCCAGTTTCTATGTCTCTCAATACAGCCCGCCCGGTATTTTTCTGAGTTATATCTGTATACTGAAGGATTCATCACACTTTTACCTATCTGAAACTTCCATCCAATCAAAAATCGGACAAATAGTTCAAAAGTTGAGGGTCGTTTTGTAGACCCTTGCAATTGGTCAGATTTCAACCAATAAAACAGCACATTTTGCGATCGAGATATCTCTTATAATTCCAATTATTTCAATAGACTTTTTTATATCTATTTATAGTCCAAAGTTCAATCTTTCGTTTGGTATAAAGCAAACTATATTTGACTGGTTATTTGTTATTCAAACAGCAGTTGAAATTTCATATTTGCACAGAATTCATACTACCGCTTGAGATTGCAAAACAAGGCTTTTTCCATTGTCTTCAACGGTCATATTTTGAATTTCCTTTGTCCGCACGAGATTTCATTTGTTTCATCTCACTTTTGTAATTCAATTGATTTTAAGTAAAACACTTTTATGATATGGTAATATACAAGTATACAGTTAAATTCTTTGATTTATTCTCTACACTTTGTTATAATATTTCATTTTTGGGCAAAGCGTATATTACTAAATTACGTTACAACTAGGCCTAGTTTTGTTAGCAATCGTGTATTTGGAACATAAAAACTGGTGTTTTCAAAATTAGAAATTTGAAATAGATAAATGTTTTTATACAGTTATATTTAGAACTAAATTACGAAACTTTTTTAAACTTACGAAAAAATTACAAAAAATATTTACTACTTGTTATGTACGCCTGAAGTTTAAACTTTTTCTTCCGTTACTGGAAATTATTTGTTTCATTAGCCAATAACTTTTACAATTTTACATGAGTAAATTTTTTACTGGCAAATATGAATTCTTTGTACTTTTTCCTACAAAAAAGCTATGGAACACTTTTGGATTGGGATAGATTTACTTACTATTTATGGCGAATTTAAAAAAAAATGCTTGTAAAATGCAAAAAAAACGGCTTTTCATCGAAAAAAATTTACATTGACAGTTGTAGGTTTAAATTGTGTTCAATATATTCAAAGCTCCATACGAGAAAGAATGTGTTTACTTTGTCCCACAGAGTATGTAATGGGGAGTATTATAAATTGACATGCTATTTTAATGATTTTTATTAAGTTCTGTTTCTATAAACAAATCGCTAAAATCTTACTTTTTATACTTACCACTGTGGGTGAAACGATATGAGTGAGTGTCAGTTTGCTACAATCGATAGTTTTTTCACTTGCGCGCTAATCAAGGATACATTTAATATGAAGCAATTTATTGATTTCAAAGAAATTTCAATAAGGCTAATTTATTATATTAGTAAAAACTTAAAATGATTTTACTTTAATTGACTGTATTTGTTACTGCTTTACCTGTAAGCATTTCTACCCGTTATAGATAACTTTTTCTTTTCTGTTTCAAAATAATGCAAATTATTTTAATTTGCATATTGCAACAGTAAGCTAAACATTAAACATTAAAAAAGTTAAACATTAAAACAGTCTGACACATAAATTATCTCTAAGGATATTTAAAAATAAAAACCTTTTTTAAGCAGCTCTTATACCCGTTTTAATTTTGATATTTATCTTTTAAATTTGAATAAAATTTAATTAATATTCAGTTTAAATTTTTTAACGTCGGACAATAATTATTTTGTTATATTAACGGCTCTAGAAGATAATAATTGTAAAAGGTAATTTTTTTTATGTATTTTTTGAGTTTGATCCACTGATTTACTGTATAGTTTAAGTGATTAATTAATTAAAAATATTGCTAAATACTACTGATTAAATGTAAATTTAAAAAATATTGTACATAGAAAAATATAATCTGAAACCATGCATAGCGATATATATTTATAATAAATCCTAATTTTAAAAATGTTGCTTAATTTATTTAGCCGGTAAACATATTATGTAGCAAAACGTATAATGCGATGTGCTAAATAGATTATAACATACGTCATACAATGGTTCATTACATATTTTCTCAATAAATCAGAGCGTAGCATGTTGGGTTAACAATGCACAATTAATTTAGCAAACTTATAATTCTAATATATCATTTTTCAGTTACTTAAACAGTATATCTGCGCTTGTTATCTGATCCGTAGTTTATACACAAATACTTGTAATAAATTATATCAGTTGTATTTAACTAGAAACACGTTTGGACCCTGTGTAAACAAATTAGTACATTAAAATAAGTGATTATTATACACCTGTGCAACGATGTGTTTTTGTTTGTTTTAAACCATCCATTCAGTTGTAATAATTCATCTGATGGTAAAGTGTCTCCATCTAGCGGGAAAAATAGCAACTACTATAAGTTTGTTTATACTCTGTCGTAGTTCTCGAGGTTATGCGTATCAGTGTGCAATTTTTAAAGGTTTTTTTACAGTTGTCTTTTAATTTTCTCATGTAATATATTTGTTTCTAATACATAATAGGTTCTGTATTGTATTTATTCTGATGGAACAATTTAGCTTGAAATGTTCTTATAACTTTATGTACTCATTTGAGTAGCCTACAATTCGACGTTAGTGAAGTTAACCTTGTAAAATAGTATAAACTACAAGTTTGTTTTGTTTACAATTAGTATGGTGACTTTTATTTCAATTATATTTGAGAAGTGTTGAATTGTTTTAATGGTAAAATTATGTTGATATAATGACTTGAATTTAGTAGGTATTTAAATCATTGAAATTTTGAAAATGGCTAGCAAATCTAGTACAAGTACGAACAATTTTGGTAAAGCTTGTGTGATTTTGGACAATTTAGATTAAGACCAAATTATAGTCATTTAATTTGATGGAAACCTTTCAGATTCTACACTCTCTATGTTGAAAATGATAATGAAACTGGCAGAATAAATAATGTTTATTAAAGGTATGCAAATCAATGAATCAAGTAATAGAGTTAGTGCTGAAACGAACCTAATAATGTTCTTCCAGAAAGTAGATTAGATGTTGTGGAAGTAGAAGATACCCATGAGACTGAAGATACTCCCTTAAATTTACTATCAAATCTTCCTGAATTTTATTCTGATATTGTCTTAGCACCTAAGACAGACATCAAATGGCAAAATAAATCTTTTCCAAAACCCACCGACAAATACCAAACTCCTAATTCTGAAATTGAAACTCTGTTGTATCCAATAGATTATTTTAATTAAAAGATACATACAAGATAGTTTGAATGAAGTAATGTCTGCGATGACAAATGCCCATGCTCTTCAGAAAGATAAAACTATTTTAAACCAAAAACACCAGATGAAATTAAAACTTTATTTGCGTAAAATATAATAATAGGAACTTTAAAGTTTCCAAGAGTATCATTTATATTGGTATACAGTTTAAAATATTAATGTTTTTTTTTAAACATGTCCCGCGATCGATTTTTTTAACTGAGGTCAAATTTACAAATGGTTAAATAACCTAGTCCATGAACAGATAGGTTCATCAAAGTGCGTCCTATATTATGATAATATAAGAAACAGATGTTTACAGCTACAAACAACCGAAAATGTATGCATAAATGTATCCATGGTGACTTTTACAGCGAGATTAAATGGATAGCTGAATGTGAAGGGAAACCAACACCTTTTGGGGGAGTAAAAATATGTTTGGTGTACAGTCAAAATGGCCAAGTATTTGATCGTATGCTCTATCAAGGTAGCACTACTGAACTTGATACAAATTTATTAAAAATGTATGGTCTTGGTGCCAGTGTAGTACTTAAACTATGAGAACGTTTACAAGGGGAAAGTAGTCACAAGCTTTTTTACTTCCCGCTACCAATAAAGGGAAGTTATTGATTTCGGTCCGATTTTCGAAAGTCGAGTTTTCATTAAATCTCCACGTTTTGAGGTCCCAGGAAGCCATTCTGACTATTCCCGCCGAGGTGTCCGACCGTGTGTGTGTGTGTGTGTGTTTGTACAGTGTATGAACCGAGCAAATTTTCACGTACACACACCCCATTCCGAGCAAGCGTCGTAAAACGAGCAAGGCTCGCAACGCAACCCCCTACTTTTTTGTGTCTATCGGCTTTTCCAATGCATAAGGAGCAAGAATATTCATTTATTTTAAATTTGCTCGTTTCGCAGGTTTTTCACATACACATTCTTACACGGTTGTTTCGGATTTCTATTTCCAGGCTGCGCTGGCGTCGAGACTTAACACTGCTTACTCTTATCCTACCTTAAACAAGTCAAAGTACACACCTCATGAGCAGATTGCTCGCAATATGCAGTGAGACACGCACTTAAATAAATACAGTGTCGCGTCGGCGGTCGGCCTTGGACTAGACATCCGGCTTTTTAGAATGTTTTTTTATCCTTTTAACTTTAGATGACTCAGTAGTATCGTATCAAACCTTTTAATGAACATGTAATATTTAGTCTACTCTCTCACTAACTTTGTTTGAAACGTTTCTATAAGATACTAAGATCGGTTTGGCGATTGTTAAGATAAGCCTCAATTTGTTCAAAATATTTTGATTCTATATCGAAAATGTAGGTATTGTGTTTTTTAAAAGATTGGCAAAGGGTACGTTTTCTAATCGTTGGGACATTCTTTATCTGTAGTAAATTGTACAAAACACATGAAGTATTTTTTTTGCGAATTGGTTATTTATTTTTGTCCTTATGTTATCATATCATAAACAAATTAATAATTATTACTTATACAAAATTACTTACCGTAATTAAACTTATATTTGATATTGATAAGTGATTCTATTAAACGGGTTTTATTATTTTGATAAATATAAAAATTAAAATACATTTGTGTCAGTACATTTGTCAGTAATGTAATTTATAACATGGCTTAAAAATTTTATAAAATTTCAAGTATATACGGTATACGTGATACAACCACAATCGGTATTTAAAGATTAAGGTAAACAAACTTTTGTAAATATACAAAATATACACCAGGTTCCTGATTCTCACACAAAACAAGAGATATTTTTGCATGTGTGGCTTCTTATTACCATTAATATCCATAGAAAGAAATGACAATGCCGTCTGATTTTTTGTGACATTCCCAATCTGGATATCTCCAAGAACAATTATCAAGTTTTGTTCACCCTCATGTAATCTGATTTAAAAGTATACTTTTTTGGAAGAGGGTTTTAAAAATGTATAAAATATTGTATTGGTGTGGAAATAAAATTATTGCAAAGCGTATTATTATGAGTTCCTTTGATCTTATTGAGGTAAATAAAAAGACTAAATAGTCAAATACATTTCTTCTATACTGGTTGGTATGAAAAAAAAACTAAAAGAAATTGAAAACCCCAAAACAAGCAACATATTACGTATGTTTGACAATAATACTTGTAATGCAAAATGACTTCTTAAATACACATATAAGGAAAGGTGAACATATGGTACCTAGATTTGTAAATTCATCCCTTCAAAATGAAGATAGCACAAACGAACTATAGTCTTACTGCTTGCTTTTGTAAATCTTTTAGTCATTAGTTTTGTTGATTTACTCAAAGTTCGATAGTATAGGTGAAAAGAAAATATTCCAAATTATGCTAATTTTAGAACGTGTTCTGATCAGAACTATACCTAAGTCAAAAAACCACTGAGTTCAGTGTTTTACACGGTTCACTAATGTGATCCACAGAAGATATTTTGCTGTCAATTTTGAGTCTGTCAATAATTAGTCACCGTTGATATCTGCATAAATTATAAAGCATGCTAACCCTCATAAATTGCAATAATCAGATCCTAAAAAAATATATGTCTATGTATTTTCGTAGGGCAAATGAATAAAATTCTATAAGAATTTGTTTTTAAAAAAATGTTTAGTTCTTCGTAAGATGTTGCTTATAAACCTACTTTCCTCTATTTCATCTATAATTTTAAGAAATTAATAATCTTAACTCATATGGTGTTTGGAAGCCAACACCTCATTTTACTGGTGTAGGCTCTAATGTGTAGTATTCACACATTGTTATACCAACATTTTAGTGTCATTTTCCAGTTAAGTGACAGTTTTACAAAACCTTTGGCATATGAGTTTATCTCAAACTAATTCGGTTTATTCCAATCACATTCATAGTACGATTAAAGCTGGCTGTTTTATTCTACTCGAATGATATTTGCCATTATACAATTTAATTGGTACAGATTTGTACCATTATATTTGTGTTACTAACTAAATTGTACAGATGATGTTTAGCGGTCATAAAATAACAAATTTTGAGAATAATAAAGATGTAACGTCGATCAATTAATTGTATTTGATTTGAATAGATTGTGTAAATTTTGAATGATTGTGTAAACTATACAACAAATCATAAATATTAAAATAGTTTTGGATTCTTCATAAAATTATGTATAAACCATCATGTTCATAAAAATAGTTATTATCGAAAGTTATTTTTAAAAACATATTCAAATTCCTCATGAAATTGACCATACATTATCAAGTTTTTATTAATATTTAGGAATAATTGTACATTTACCATTGGATATAATGAAAATATTGACTAAGTAAATATGAATTTATACATTTTTTCTAAAATCTATAATTACAAACCGATTGCATTCACACTTTCCACATATATTCTATAAGACTATATAAAGATCGTATTAAAGTTTCATACATAATCGTTAACAATTACTTGAGTTATTAACGTTTACGGCAAAAGTTCAAATCGAAAATTTGTCTTTTTTTAAATATTACTTACGAATTCTAAAATACGTTTAGAAATATGAAAACATAATACCTTATAAAGAATTAAATGGTGAATTTAAATCATACTTAATATTTAAAATCTGTCAAACGGTTCATGAGTTATAAACGATTTACGGGAACCTTGTACGTTTTTTAAATAAAAATAACCACAACGGTTTTGAACTATTGCCGTGAATGTTAATAACTCGAGTAATTTTGTTAATGTATCTTTATGAAATTTTAATAAGTTATTTATATAGTCTTATAGAACATATATGTAAAGTTTAAATCAAATCGGTTTGTAATTATAGGTTTTCGGAAAAAGATGATATCAAAGGATCGAAAACCGGGTACATTATCATAAAAAATCGTTAATATCTAAAGAACTATTTATCGAAAGTTATTTTTTAAATCATATTCAAATTCCTCATGAAATTTACTATGTGTTATCAAGTTTTTATTAATATTTAGGAATAACTGTACATTTACCATTCGATATAATGTAAATATTTACTATATAAATATGAATTTATAAATGTTTTGTCGAAAATCTATAATTACAAACCGATTACATTCAAACTTTCCACATAGTATATATTCTATAATACTATATTATAAAATTCGTATTCATAAAGATTCTTTAACAATTACTTGAGTTATTAACGATCACGGCAAAAGTTCAAATAGAAAATTTGTTTTAATTTTTAAATATTAATTACGAATTCTAAAATACGTTTGGAAATATGAAAACATAACACCTTATAGAGAATTCAATGGTGAATTCAAATCTTTTTTAATATTAAAAATCTATCAAACGGTTCATGAGTTATAAACGATGTACTAGCCTAATTTGTATTGCTACTTATATATATATATATATATACATAACGATATAATATATTAAGCAAATACATGTATTTGTATATATTAGATTACGATTGTGAGTCTGGTGATGCCACGTTTTAAATATTAATTGTAGTACCTTCTGTGCTATTTGGACACTGAGATTACCATGTACTTGCAAAGGGGAAAGAGAGACACACATACATACAGATGATAGCATAATTTTCAAATAAATGGTTTATTCAGTGGTAAAAATAGCATCCAAATTGGTTTACTTGTTTTCAAGATTAGTCTGAAAGTACAGTAAAACGTTTTCCCGCAGCTTTATTTTATACTATGTTGAGATAATTAAGTATGTTACGATATCTTTTTATAATTTAACATTTTTATTTTAACCAGTTGTTAGATATTTAAATGTAGTCTTTGTAAATTATAAATTAGTCCATTTATTGATTTATATCTGAACTTTGTACGTATCTTAATGCAGAAAATTTTAAATATTTTAAATATTAATTTAATTAGAATATATTGCATTGTAGAAATGTCAGCCAATATTCAATGTACGAAAATTCTCGTTTTAAAGTTATATCAGTTACTTACTTTTATGTTAATACAAATTGTAAGTATGAATAAGTTGCATAAACTGTGCAAACATCAGTATAAATACGATGGCGGGCTTAGTGCTACCGTAGACCTATTAAAACTGTTGTCAAATAATTAGGAGAAGGTAATGCAAACAAGCAAGGCTTCAAAGGAGATAGAGCCTTAGATGATAAGCGTAAAAACAGACACATATATATATCCAGACTCTTGTTCTGAACACAAAAGTTTAGCGTATCTAATTTCCAAAATATTTCAAACAATTCAATAAATCCGACTTTCTTTTGTTAAAACTACATATAATAAGTGCTCTGGATCAGGCAATGTGTAGTGTATACCTCATTCAAATTTAAAAATTGGCTATTTATGTACAAGTGAAATCTAAATGTTTTTTATTTTAAACTGTATTCTTACCCATAATCGAACACTATAAATTCCAATGTCTTAGCTATTAAATGGATCTGCCTCTCATAAGTATTATGTACGTATTTAAAATTTTAAAAACCATTTAGGGAGCATTATATAATATGTTTACCTTCTAGCCCTACAAAACAAATGTCTTCTTTTTTCAAATGTAATTACTCTTTATAAATTAGATTTGTATTGTCACTCTTTGAATGAACCTTTTAAAATAATATTTTCAACTGCGAAAATAAAATGCAAATAAAATATAAACTGTAAAAACTGGCAAACCCAATTAAAAAAGATTACTTCCTATTTTAAAAGCTGGCATTTCACAATGTAAATGACCGTAACTTACATATAAACTTGTAGGGAAAATTACTACTGGGACAGATGAGCAAAAAATCGAACTGAAAGACTTTATGAAGGTCAGGGTTAAGCATGTATGAATTAATTTCCGGTCTGACATCCTGATAAGACAACAACAGAATGGCGCGGAAAAACTTTCTTCCTATACGTTTACAGAACTTGTAACTGTGTATGTGACGTAGCAAGAGCGATTGCTCGCAGTACATGTACAGTGTTAGTTATAAATTTGCATATAATTGAAAAAATAATGCAACAATTATGTTTAGTATAATTTATTTAGCATAAGTGATAGTTATTATTCAATAAAATTAAGGAACATAGAAAAGTTAATAGTGCATGTCCACTACGCATTTGCTCGGATCCTACGCTGTACAAGTATTGGTGTGTGTGTGTGTGTGTGGATGTATGTGTGTAAATAAATTTTTGTCGTACAGTTTCTCAAAAACGAATCAACCGATTGAATTCTACGACATGTCATTCGAAAGGGTGTATCAAAACTTAGATCTGATTAGATTTGAGAGGTTATCCATCGAGCCAATCCGAAGAAATTTAAAAAAATAACCTAAATTTTTTTTTTGAATTTTTATGTTTTAAAAAAAATAACTTTAAAGCGTTCGAAAAAATCATAATAAAACCATGTATACATTTTTTGTGCTTAAAAAACTGCGTCGACTGCTTTTTTGAAAATGAAAATTGGACGACGCATTCAAAAGTTATAGTTGTTTAAAAATTCACAAATTTTCGTTTTTTGGTATTTTTTGGTATTTTTTTAACATATCTTCCAGATTTCTCAACCAATCAATATAAACCTGTACATTTTTTTTTGTGCTTTAAAAACTGCGTAGAATGCTTTTTTTAAAATGAAAATCGAACGACGCATTCAAAAGTTATCGTTGTTTAAAAATTCACAAAATTCATTTTTTTGGTATTTTTTTAACATATCTTCCAGATTTCTCAACCAATTAATATAAACCTGTACATTTTCTTTTTGTGCTTTAAAAACTGCGTAGAATGCTTTTTTAAAAATTAAAATCGAACGACGCATTCAAAAGTTATCGTTGTTTAAAAATTCACAAATTTTCGTTTTTTGGTATTTTTTGGTATTTTTTTTAACATATCTTCCAGATTTCTCAACCAATCAATATAAACCTGTACATTTTCTTTTTGTGCTTTAAAAACTGCGTAGAATGCTTTTTTTAAAATGAAAATCGAACGACGCATTCAAAAGTTATCGTTGTTTAAAAATTCACAAATTTTCGTTTTTTGGTATTTTAACAAAAAAACTCATTTTAAGCGTTTAAAATTCAAACTAAGCGGGAAGTTCTAGGGTTGGCCTGCACGGTCAACCAATTTCCAGATTTTTTTACAATCATTTCTCATCCTATCATTTGTTAAAAGAACTAGCTCAAAAAAATGCATGCTGATGGTACTGTAAGAAGTAATTGCTTCCACAAAGCCCCAATAATTAGTGATAAGGAAGCACTAAAAAAATAAAGAGGTTCTTCATTTGAAACATCAAGCTTGGATGATATTGTGTTGTCATTGATGACATTGTGGGTGGATAACAAGGCTGTAACAGTTGGATCCAATTTTGTAGGTTGTGGGACACTTGATAAAGTGAATCGAGGGGACAAAAAAGAGAAAACATATATTGAAGTAGTATTTATGTACATGACCTTAAAAAAGTATAACAAATTTATGGGTGATATGTATAGCTTCAATCAGATGGTAAATTACTACAGAATATTTATTAGATCACGTAAGTGGATGCTCTAAATACTTTTCAAGCTATAGATTTTTCAATTGTTCGAAACTTTTTAGAATATAGACAAGGTGAAATTGCTCTGAAGACACCACCCAAGGAAATTCTAGATTTTTTACACTTCATAATGAGAGTCATTGACAGCCGTTTGAACCGTAACACAAAACTAGCAGCATAGAAGAGAGGCAGACCCAGTTCGTCAAATTCACCTTCGATTCCAGTAGTTCAACAAAGAACAATAGAAACCAGACCACAACAGGAAATTCGATTTGATATGGATGACCACCTGCCTTACATGATAATTCACCAAAAGTATTAAATCTTCAATCGTAGAAACACACGTAAAACAAAATTTAGTTTTGAAGAAATTGTGAAAGTAAGTTTTTAAAGTCGGCTACGTCATATTTCTAATGCTGTGTTGTGAGAGGATAGTTATATCATTTTAGTGTATTAATTTTATCATAAAGTTATTAATAAGAAGCTCCACAATAGTACTAAAATGGGTGTATAACTGAATTTGATTAGGTTTTGGTAAATCATTTAATAAAATCTATACAATATAAGCAAAATAAGTCAATCATAAACAAAAGAAGACGACACATGATCGTAGATCTATACACATAAATCCTGTATTCGTAGATGACACATTAGTTTATTATTTGTAACATATTTTAACTTGAATTTGAGAACATATTTAAGTGTGAAGTAATACATTAATGACCGTAAAGATTTTTATTATTTGAATTTACTTTAAGACAACTATCATTTGCATGGTTTTAACAATACAAAATATATTTTTTAACTTATATGTTTAAAACCTATAAATAAATGTTTTAGCAGCAGATACATAGTAATTGTGCAGTTGATCTTTTTGGTCGATTTTACACAACTAGTATTACATAAATGTACCACAGCTCATGATAACAAAACATTATAAAATGATTAAAAAAAAAAACAGTCTACTATTTCGGCAGTAACTAGATTAAGTTTTTTCTCTTATATATATAAATGATATTTTTTTAAGTATTAATGAATGGGACAATATCGTGTGTAAATAAAAAAAGGCTATTATGTATCACAATACAAGTTTATGCACACAACTATATCTGATGGATGGAATTGTATTGGAAAGCCATTAAATTGTATTAGACTAGTCTAAATATAAACTTCCAATGTTTGAATGCTTTCATTATGTTTTAAGTAGTAAACAAAAATGATTTTTTTACATAACTACAATAAAGTAATACATGAGAACTACACTATTTATTACTTCTTTTGATGGGATAACTAAAGAAACACTAAAGCTTAATAGTTTTATTGGCGTTGAAAGAGATAACAAAACAATTGTATGATAATAATAATTATTATAAAATAAGAAAAATAATAAAACTGTAGCATTTTATATTAGTTAAAATCAAACTTTTCTTAGTAATTTAACAATCTTAAAATTTGTATCAACACTTATGGTTTCAAAAAAATTACAATAATATCTGGATGATTGAAGAATTCTTGCCATATATTGAATAAGTATAATTTTCACTGCTGGAAAATCCAACCTGTGATGCAATCAATTGACGGTTTTGCAAATCATGTCGGCTACTACACATGCCTCGCTTACTATTCCTCTAGATAATTAGTTACCATCAAACAACTGTATATCCGTAACAACTGATTAATGTTAAACGTAGATGATTTTGAATTTATATTGAACCGTCTTTTTATATTATAATTTCCTACACCTGCTAATTAAATTTTAGTAATTACACTAATGCCGTTTCGAAATTTGTAACTTAAAAACAATAAGTTTATAATTTAAAGTGACATTTTTGTTGAATATTTGTAAATGACTGCAAATGTATGACTTACAAATGTTGATGCGCATTCTGAAATAAATAGAACATAGGCCTACTGAAAATACGTATTATATGGCACCTCAGTTATTAAGAAAATAAGTTTAGCACACGTAAGGTAATTAATTATAGTATAATTAAAAGCACTACAGCAAGACAAAGAATATATAAAAGTCTATATTTTTATCTTATATATTTAAATAAGAGTTTAAATGTGATTAAATTAGTTTGAACATAAAGTTCGAGGTATAGGGTATGTGCAAATTTGTTTATATACAGTAGGTTGTATTAGTGAGCCCTTCCAGCCAATACATGTCTAGTTTGGGAACCTTTCGTAATCTTAATACAATAACTCCATTTTTTATAAGATTATGATTGCCATATTGTGAAAAAACAATCAATGATTTAAGTCATAAGATCAAGTTTTTAAACCGTGAAAAATGCCTGTATTTCCAATACACAATAAAGTTAGGATTGAGTGATATATTATTTTATTCTTCAAATTACGGCTACTATCACACAATATTTATTTTTAAAACTTCGCATTAAATCAATATTGTGTAAGTGGTAAATACATTGGTATATGGTTTGTTTATATGTATTTTAAAAGTTTAATTTAATATAGCAATAAATATACAATTTGTTGTATAAGCAATCATGTCCAACAAATAATTAAATCAAGTAAAATCATTTCTTACTTATTTTGTACTTGATTTAAAACTTTAAAGATTATGTTATTATCATTAATTAACTTTAAGTATCGTAGGAAAATAAAGTAATTCTATGTTTTATATACAACTAAACATTAAAAAGTTAGAGGAGTATAAAGTTTTAAAAACAACTAAACTGAGCGGAAGTAATTTTTGTTTGGAAACGATTCGAACCAACATACAAGCTTTTAAAATTTATAAGGCATTGTTTAGGCAATCAAATGTAGTTCTAACGCTAATAACATGATTATAAACAAATAAACTTTTAAAATAAATAAATACGGTCTTGTTAAATTTGTAAAACTTTAATACGGAAGAATTAAGTGACAAAACTACAAATTTGTTACACATGAGAAATTAAGTTGATAAACTATTTTCAATATCTTATGTTTCAATATCAATATTCTCGTTCTTGCAAATTGTTGTTAAAAAACGAAAGGCATCTGTTTATTAGGCTATAAGTAATCAGATTTTTTAAGTACAGTTTGTAATGTTTTATATTGGAAAATGGTGACCAACTTTCAAAAGTTTCGATGGAACACTCCATATTTTATGGTGATTTTGGAGTTTTACAGAATTCAGGATTCTGAATCACCTCATATTGATCCTCTTATATTTTAATATCAAAAATCTCATTGTTGCTAATTGTTCTGTAACGAAAACCCTCTGTTTATTAGGATATAAGCTATCATATTTTTAAAGTACAGTTGGTATGGTTTTTATATTGGAAAATGTTGGCCGACTTTCTAATTTCTAAGACAACATATAATTTATTATGATTTTAAAATTGACTGAATTTTGGATTACCTGATATGCAATATTTATTTTCAACTAGATGTTTTATGTGTGAAAAATGTATAGTTTTGTCATTTAATAAATCTGTATTATTGTTTAAAAATTTTTACAAAAACCATATTTTTTTATTTTAAAAGGTTATTTTGTTTGTCTAAACATTGCTTTATTAGTGTTACGTTCATTTGTACTGGTTAAAATTGCTTCCATGCCAAAACTATATACCCATATAAATTTTAAACTGTAAAAAAATACACAAAGAAAAAAAACGTCTTAAAATAACTTTTTAAATCCAAAATCATTATCCAATACAGAGTGGTCCATAAGAAATTCTAATGTTTTTAATTTCTCAAAAAACAAGAAAATGTTCCTCACTTAAAGTTTGCAGTCAAATTCGTAGTTAACAAGAAGCCAATGGTGTCCCATATAGAAAGACATCCTGTATACACAACTTTTAGTAATGTTACACTAGTGTCTGAATTAAATAAAACATTTTATTTGGTTTGAATTAAGTTTATCTAACTGTGTGTACTTTAAGTGTATAAACTCTAAAACGTAAACAACTTAAACTGCCAACCTTTACTACTATTCGTGCTTCGTTACTGGAGTTGGGTTTGTTTGCAAATATTAAAAATTTTTATAATATATTTGGTAAACTATTTCTCAAGTTTTTTGAGTATATTCTTGCTAAACGGTTTTGAATAAATCCCAGTACGTAATATATCATGTAACTAACTACCTTGCAAGTGCCATTACATTATGCAAACTACTGTACCTTATCACCTAGTATTAGGCGGCTACACAGATAGTTGTGACTCGTGGTAAAGTTAAATTATTGCAGTCGTTTGAAATTTTATGAAAATAACTTACGCAACAAGACAAATTAGTTTAAGTGGGTTACCCTCATATTTTTATAAAGTAGTGGAACGAATACATTTTTAAAATCCTTGAAGGAGCAGATTAGGGCAGTGGTTTGTCGTGTTTTCAATCTCTCTGCACATTTTGGGCATGGTCAAACCTACATTTATACCGTTTAGATCGTATGCGTAACGGTCAGCTTCAGTTCCCAGTGCCAAAACAAATACATACCAAAAAAATACACAATTATAGTTAAAACATTTATTTTTGGAACATACTTTTAATCAAGACATATTAACTTAAAAAATTATTATAATTTATAGAGAAAATTATTAAATGTATACATTTTTTAAACAGATACGATTACTTTATTCAAAAAACGATAATATCAACAAACATTTGGTGTCATTGTTATATTTTTGTAAATAATAAGTTAAGTTCTTATTATAACAACATTTGAAATCTTTTATACTTCTGCCAAAAATAAATGACTTATCACACGAATTTGTAATTGAATGAAACAGTTGTATAACAAATTTTAACAATAATAATAAATAATAAATTACCTCCTTAATATTTAACGAGAAAGAAATTAAATAAATTGTATTAAAAAACCACAAGCAGAACTGGTGCATAACTATAGCAGAATTATCTTATCAGGGAATAACTATGTTTAGAGTAAGTACATAATTATTAATTTTATTCATAAAATTTCATGTAAGGTTTACCGTAAATTTTTGTTGTTGTTGTAAGTAAATTGAATTACCTTTCGAATCATATAACTCTCAAATTGTACTTGGGCTTATTAGTGGGATTTTCCCTCGCTTTAACGTTGCCATTTTGGGTTGAATCAAATGGACTGCCATTTTACGTTGAATCAAAAAATTTAAAAATCAATACGTGGAAAATCTAAGAAGGAGCAGTTCACCAAAAACTTAGATGTTATTTTCTTCCCAAATTAGACTCAAAATATGTTTTACGTACCAAAAATCTACAACATTGAACGTTGTTTCAATGTCCTAATACAGTATATGAATGTAAAAACTTTCTGCTAAAAATATGGTATTTGATTGATATAAAGAAGCTAAGTAAGTCAGGCTCAATATTTGATTGTAAACGTATTTAAGTAAGTCAACTTAATATTGTCGGAGATGAACCTTTTCATTAAATAACCTAAGTGCACCATATAGATTTATATTAATTAATGACTTAATTTATATTATTTGCTTACCTTAAAGTAAATAACTTCTAATGCGTGTCAGTGTTAAAACTGTTTAAGAAGAGCTATACTAGTCTGCAGACGAACTGAAGCTACAATCTTTTCATTCGCTGCTTTATATTTACTGGCGTATTGTATTTTCCTTTATCGTTTGTAAACAAGTAGATTAACCTGAATTGGTAAACTCCAGTAAAAACAAGAAATTAGCGAGATTCCAACTTTTTCTTACTTTAAATTTTCTTTCAGAGTTTTAAACAATATAAATACCAGTTTAATACAAAATAATTCAATGTCTTGTAGTTAACCTAACAAAAAAAAAAAAAAAAATAAATAATAATTAATTTGTTCAAAAGTGTATTTATGACAAAAAGCAAGGTTTATGTATTATTACATTTGATTTAGTAGGCTACAACCAGCAATAGGTTTTTGCCGTTGATACAGTTGGCCATTAATCGCCAGGTTTATCAGTGTGTAAATATTAAAATAGTCCTAACCTGTTTAAACTTTCTCCTCGTTTAATTACACCCTTTAAACGTTATATTATGTTTTGCTTATCGGAGTAACAAGATAAATATATACCTTACGAATACATCAAATAGTTGTTAAAATAAATAATAATATAAAGATTGGAATTATATTCCGTAAATATACTTAAGCAACTATAAACAACTATTGGTTATTCCTACCACTGACCATAATATGAGTGACGAGAATAATTTGAAAGTAGATGAAAATAAGACATAATTAAATTACTCTTTATTAACAATCAATAAATCCATGGTCCTTATTTGAATTCAAAAGAGAAGTAATTAGCTACTAAATTGCTATTTACATTGTGCTATGTGCATTGATTTTTGAATTATTATCTAAATCTGTAAATACGATTTTTTAAACCATAAAATGTATTTGGCAATCCTTAGTAGTCAGTATTTAAAACTAAACGCATATGTGTTTTTTTACAGATTTTACAAATTAAATGCATTTCATATTTTAATAAAGCAGGTTTAAAATATATATAAACTTTAAATGTATAAAAAATACTTAGTACTATTTTAAAATATATTATGTATAATTTTTGTTTGGTTTTAATTGTATTTCATGTTTACCTTTTCCACCATTATTGTGTTTTATCTGCTGAATATTTAATTATGCCTTTTTAAAATGAAAAATTTTATAAAATCGTTAAAGGTTTGAATTTACGTCCTTAGATATTTGTTTTTTTAATAAGTTAATGAGTTGTAATACAATTGTGTAAACTATGTTATTAATGTTACTTTACTATGTTACAACTTTCAATTTTAATGCTGTATGCTTCAATGAATATTCTAAATGAAAATGTACAACTAAACCACATTTTTTCTATTACATTTATAAAACAAAACCCAAGAATTAAATGTACTGAACGTTTTTAATTGTATATGTTTTTACTTCAATTTAGTAAAGCTATCTATTGCATATACTATAGGCTTAACTTTAATGGTAATATAGAAACATTTAGAATGACTTATTGTTGTTGTACATTTCCACAAAGGGTGAGTTAAAGATACTTAGATTTCAAATTTTAGAGAGGGTTGATTGATAGTTTAATATGTTTAAAGTATATTACTAACACGAATCTGTTACATAAATATAACTTATTGCTTGTAAATATTGAATTTTGATACTATAATTAATTATAACTTTTATATATAGTGCAATATAGTGCATAGAATTATTGAGTTAGCCCTTTGTTTTCTGATATATGTTCTTAAATCTTTATTTAGCTGTTACATATGTGTAACGTAATTGGGGACAATTGAAGATGGGCTGCCTTGTTAAGTTTTGGTTTATACAGGAATGGTTATTGTCAAAATATCTATTTATTTAAGAATAGGTTCAATCGTTACGTTTAAATAATATTAGGACAAACGGACAAAAATGCTTCGTTTCACAATAAGTGTCTATTAATAAAAAGCATGTTTGAACCTAAATGTTACAACTGTATAATTCTATAGGGTAGCTAACCACCTAATTATTTTACGTTTTCTATGCATCATAATAAATTAGTATATTAAAATGAAAGTAAAACAACAGTTAGAATTATTGAACCGTTCAACCATGAAATTTAATATATTGTAAATTTAAGTCTACATTACAATTCCTGATAATTTAAAAACAAATGTTTGTTGACTGTTAATTATTATTATTGTTTGTAAACAGGACAAACGGTTAGATTGATTAAATAATTAATGATGATTAAACAAAGAGTTACTGTTTTTGTGTATTTTTGTTTTGTTTACGCTTAAGGGTCTGCTGTAGTGGCGGCCATCTTGGATTTTTATCCCATAAGAGAAATGTTAAATTTCAAACCATTCATTTCGTTTACTTTTTATCATACAAATGTTTGAAAGGTCTCATTTTAAGCACAGTCACAATACGCATCCGTCTTGCAATTTAATTTTTTTTTAAATTTGTTATGTAATTGACATTTTGTGAGTACAAAGTTTGAATTTTTTCCCCTAAAACAATAAAAAAATAATAATGAAAAATAATTTGCAAGCCGGATCCGAAATTTTATAAAGAATATTCAGTTTTTTTTCCACACTCAGTTACAAAATATAGATTTATAAAATGGTTTGAAATGAGGCAATGTCAGCGCAAGAAATTGCACTGTTTAGATAGGGATATAGTAAGAGGCTTTAGCATTTCCTGTTGATTTCTCGTTTACTGGAGCAGACCCTTAAGAGTGTCAATATTTATAAAAAATGTATAAATTTATGTGGGTTAAGTGTATGAGATTACCTGATGGTCCTAACTTCATCCTAATAAAGACTATCTAATCTATCTATCTACCATTTTGCCAACAACTAGTAGGAAGAAGCTTGTCTAGTAAATTTTAAACATATCACTAATTAATTTGTCTGTGGGTAAGCTTCAAACTACATAACTACATAAGTTTAACTGTAGAAAAACTGAGAAATTTAATACTTAAAAATGGGCTACAATATTGTGAATGTATACAGTCCCAACAACAGTATGTGCGTTATGTAATAATTGTTTGTAAAATTAAATGTTTGGCAATTCAATTGAATGAAATTGAAAACGAGATAAAATTTGAATGTTTGGACTTCTTTGGTAACTTCTGTTTTAGTCAAAAGGTACAGGAGTAAAAGTTGATAGTACATAATTGAATAATTATTTGAAATTAAAGAGTTTTTTTCTAAAATTCACGGTATGCCAGTAAGGACATGGTGAATAAAAGCGTTTGATTTACGTTTAAACGGCTGCCTGCCCTAATGTTTCTTTCTACAAGGTAAATAAGGTACTATCCTTATATATTATTTCCCAAAGGTGTCCCTAAGAGATATCTGCCTCATTTCTTCTTCAAAATTAGTTATTCAAGCACCATTTTAAAACTTATATTCCCCACTATTGACGAAAAATAGAAAAATATCTTAAAATGTAGATATGTTTTCGTTACAAAAATTTGATTTAAAAAAAACTTTATATTACACTTCCTATGCAAATGCGCCATCTAACAAAACATAAACCATCTGTTTTACTAACATCGCAGCTGTTAATTAAATTGTTTATATACTATGTGCAAGTACAATCTATTACACAAATCAATAAAAGTAAACCAATGTAAATAAATAAACGTAATTTACGTAATTAAGTCAATGTATTAAATCAGTAAGTAGCCTAATAGTAACTTGCGAAATATTTGCAAGGGTCAGCTAGTCATGAGTTATTTTTACACCTTATTTTTTATTTAACAAATAATGAGATAAATAAATTTATTTATTTTGTTTAATATTATATTATTCTATTCGATAACTTTACATTGCTCTAAGTGTGCAGTAGTTTTGGGAACATTTTAAGAAAAAATTATCAGTATTGTATGATTTATAATATGGCTTATTATATACCTTGATATAACTAGCAATACATGGATTTGTTGTGCTCTGTTAAATACAATAAGGAATATATAAACTGATTCAAAAATAACTTATAAATAAAATAACGATTAAACTTACTTCCCATTCTTACAGCTCCAGAATATAAGAATAATAGTGGTTTGTAAAAGTTTAAATCCTTTCAGAGAGTAGATTATAAAAAATTAAAATTCCATACTATACAAAAATTAGAACATAGAGCTCTAGATATAAGAAAAATAATGTTTCACGTTAAAGTTTTGTAACGACCACATTTTATAAAATGTTTAAATAAGTAAACAAATCTAGGACTTTGTATTAATTTACTAAGCTCCAGAAGCTGTTTACGTAACAATTAAACAGTATATATAATTTGATCTATTGGCAAAGTAATTTATAATAACAACAAATTACACAAACAATAGTTTTACGTTTGTAATTATTTTAAATTATGTTACAATTTAAGTTTGATTTTTTAAATTTCATTCTAAAGATAGAATATGTAACTAACCAACAGTAAATAATGATAAGCATATATTTAAGCATTTAAATGTTCAAACTAATTTCACACGAACCAAAACTAAGACCTACGTATAATATTATAATAGTAGATTTCAATCTTACATAAATAACCCTCAGATTTTTGTTTTAAACTATCTTAGGCAACGCCTAAGACCAGACTATTAGACGGACAAAATCAGATATAGTGGGCTGATGTTGATCAATAAACGTGTTTGTTAAAGCCTTTTAATATTTATAGTTAAAAAAAATTATCTCCTCTGTTTATGAATGCATTTTGTTAGAACGTCCCTCTTGGGTTATATATATTTATATGCTTTATAGTGTTTGTTTTACCATATTCAGTATATTCTTCCTAAAATATAAGTAAGTAGACAGGAGATACTTATTTATAACTATAATTTTGTACTCTAAATCTCAAAAACGAAATACTTGCAGAACCTACAGACTATGCAAAGCATGTCACCGTAATATCCTTAGGGTATAATATTATACAATTTATTGAAGTTCATTTATGTAATGGTGACAGACATTTGATTTAATGTTAATTAATACAAGAGCTTGGAAAGTTTTACCGTTGCATGAATATACTTTTTTGATTTCCCTACAGATTATGTCTGTCAAATCAAAACTTGATTATACATTTGCATCTCATTTAAGTGCAAACTTATAGCATATCATATAATTTAAGTTACCACCACGCCTTCACCCACGACAACTGTGAACTCCTGTGTTGTTTAGATGAATATCTTACTAAACAGTAACATCTACTACTGACGTATATATATATTGAGCCGTTAAACATATTTAATAAACATATAAAGTACAACTTATTGCAATTATATCTAGTAAATTAATATCTTCTATTTGTTTTATGGTTTCATAGTTCAAAAGGAAAACATGGCTTTTAGTAATAATCAGTACAGAGTAATTTGTTTAACAATAATTCAAACCTTTCAAGCGCATGCCGTTGATAGCCAATATGTAAGAGATACACAAACACATATTCAAAGTAAATGTTATAAAGGTTTTGTGTTAAACTTTGTTACATGATTGCATCACAAGTGTGTTGGTGACATTTTGTTTAAACTTTGCAACACTCCAAACCAGACACAGTTGTGCAATCTCTCCTTTACAATTGAATTGATATGTTATTATTGGAGTAAAGCAATATGCACGAGCTAAAATAGTCAAACTATATCTAACTGTAGTTTAGTTAGCTTTGTCGTTTAAACGCGTTTGAGTTAATAAACGAATTAGTTGTGAGATTTTGTGTTCCAAGTTTATTCTGTCAAATTAAATTATATAATAATAATAGATAAAAATATAATATTCAAAACTTAAATAAAATAGTTAATGTAAATTCTACAACATACAACAATTGTATACCAATCATTTGAAACAATAAAAAACATATAACAATGAATTTAAAACAATCGTAGTCTACAACTAACGTTTAATTTAAAAATTGGAGAACACATAAATGATTTCAAAGCCGGCTACAGTACACAGAACTCCTCCCCAAAGTAGAAAAATCTAGACAATAGTAGCTGTCGAAGGTTTTTTTTTTTAAAGATAAAATATCAGGCAAATTTTTAATGGTCTGTGGAAGCTTATTTAGCACCAGCTGGGGAAGGAAGTTTGCTGTAAATATTTAGTCTGCTTTGTGTAGCACGATCATTATTGGATATCATTTAAATTTAAAGTAGAGTATAACCTCAAGTATATATATACTCGGAAGAGTAAAACTCCAAGCTCTTTAATAGCAACTTTACTTGACTCGGCTTTATTTTTAAGATCTGCCATAAGCCTTATAACTTTGTTGTGCAAGACAAAAACCTTTGCATATTCCTAACTGACAAATCTCCCCAAAGAAGAACTCCACAGTTCAGATATTAATATAACAGACCACAGTAAGCTGTTAATAAAGAAGTAGGATTGCAGTATAATTTCAAATTTTTAAGTAAAAATATTCCTTTACTGATTTTTGCGCAAATATTTGCTATGTGATCAAACCAGGTTAACTTATTGTCAATACAAAAGCCTAAAATCTTGGCGCTATTGACTTCTTCAAGTACACTATCATCCAACATAACATTTGGTTTCTGAAGCATGAACTATGATGTCTGCATGCACTCTTGATGATAAGTCATTAGCCCTAATATAAATTAAATTAAAAAGATCACAGGTCTGACAACTGATCCTTGATGGACCCCATATCTCAGCTGGGTTACTTTTGAAAGCCTCCCTGCAACATTTACCCGTTGTGTTGTCACAAAGAACATATTTTAACAACAGAATCGGTACTCCTGTAATATCAATTGCTTCAAGTATTTACGATATTGAGCTGTGGACTCGGGCTATATACAGTATTTAAAAATGTTTTATACGTATTCATTACTGTCAATTAGTTATTAAATATGCTGTCCATTATTTAGTTACAACTAATAGTATGGGTACTAATCAGTAACAAAAGATTTTTTTTGTAAATTAATTGGATATTTTATACATTTAAACATTTAAATTTATTCCTTCCTTAATAATTATCTTAGATTCTAACAAAGCAACCCAAAGTTAAAGATAGATTTATGGTTTGTCATCATATCCATATTACACTGTATATTATTGAAGTATATGAATTAATTGTGAAAATATTTTTTATGAATAAAGCCAATATTGCAATATTTAAAACATTAAATGTATTATTTTTTTTTACATTAAAGGAATGTTTGTATTTTACTCATATGAAAAACAAATGGCTTTGTCATTAATTTCGAGGAAAACATAATACTTCAACAAAATGTATATTTTTATTTCATACAAAATGTTTACTAAATCACGTTTTTTAAATTTTTTTTAGGGTAACCGTTACTTATATTTCTCAGGAAGCGAACAAATTTGAGCAAAAATAAGCGTTGTATTGTTAATATATATTTTTTATAACATTGTTTGACCTTAATGTTATATACATTTTGACATTATATATAAAACTAGTGTGTTTAACACGATAAATATGTAAAAAAGCAATATGATAGCTTCAAAACATACGGTGATAAAAATGTTATGTTTCTATGTTTTTGAAACAATAGATTTTAAATGCGATACTCTGCACTTACATATTATTAAGCGGCATTTTGTTTCAAACAAATAATTACAGTCACGTGACATAGAAGGATGCAATTAACTTTTTAGTGCTTGGGTTGTCACAAATGTATATTGTTGTTCATTTAAATATTATTTTGTATACGTTAATCAGTCATATTTTTTCACAAGGTTTTACATCCTGTATAATTTATCTATAAACTATATTAGTTGCCCCTAACAGCATACATAGCAAAACATTCTAAAACACCAAACTTTATTTTTTACCGTCGTAAATAGATCAGAATATAAAAAAAACATATCAAAACAGTTTTGACAACCTTAAGTAAATACTTTTAAAACGATACGCATCACGACAGTAAATTAAATTAATTTTTTCGGAACAGCAAACGGCTCCCAACTCTAGTATTTGTCCCTTTTGCCACATAGAGATATACAAAGACACAAAAAGAATTCAACACATTATATTTAGTGCTTGACGATTGTAGTTTGTGGGCACCATTTCGTAGTCTATGATAAATTTTATTCTTTTTGTAAAGGAGTTATTGACAAGTATATAACATGATAATCAAGTTAAGTTGTGTGATTAAGAGAAATGGTTGTAAATTTATAAATTGGATTGTTTTTGAGGAGAGTAATGAAATAAATTCATAAATATTCCTGGCATTACGATCACGATTTTAAAACCATTATTTTCAAAAAAGTACTACAGTTAGTTAAAATACACCCATATAATTTGTATGAAAAGTCAGTCTTGCAGTCTTTGTCATTTGAAATTTCTTAATTGTATTTTCGCCTGGTGACATTGTTTTCTATTACTTCAGTTTGTATTTAATTATTCTTTTTTAACTTTAATTTGTAGGTTATACATCACTTGTAGACCTACTCCTCTAAGTTTATGTTTCCTTTTATGTTCTAAGTTTTCAAGTGTTAACTTTAAATATTTACTTAATAACGATTAATTATCAATACATTAATTTTTAATCGATGGCTATATTTTCTTTATAATAATAGCAAATTTCCGAACGAACTATTGTAGGAATATGAACAATATTATATTTTTTTGCGTTACCTTAAAATTAAATCATAAAAATGGGATACTAATAAAAACTACTCGGTAGTTTAACTGACAAAATGTTTCTCTAAGTTAAATGTGTTCTAAATTAATAAAATATAAATATATAACAAACTATTGTCTTATCTCAGTTTTAATGGTATAAAGTTTGAACATCATTAAACTTTATCGTATGGCCTACTAAATTTGAACATATCATATTTTACGCACAATTTAAATAATTATATATTCAGATATTACCTATTTTGGTACGAAACATAGATTTACGTTAAACAGTATTTTTGTTGCTGTCACATTCCTACTTGATTCATTTTGTAAAAAAAAACAATTTAAATAAAGTCCCTTACCATACAAAACCCATTATGCTAAAATAGCTTTTGTGGTAACACATGGTGTCAGAATATAATTCACCATTTATCATGCTTAGCCATGTCGTCCCTTTATTAAACTGCACCTAGTAATTAATAACAAGTTTTGTAGGGTTGTAGAAGCCATACGTGCTTTAAAAACTTCAAATTAAATTCACGTACTATAATAGTTATAATACATTTCTTCGGCATTAAAAACAAGAGTGCTTAATGTATTTTATTAGGAAACTATATTTAATCAACCATATGTTAACCTAACACAAATAACTTATCATTACAGAAACATATGATTTATAATGTAAACAATAAAAATAAATGTATATTAATTAATTAGAGGTAATTTTAACGAAAGTTGACACAAATAAAATCAATATTTATATACAATTGCAAGTATAGTTTTAGTTAAAACCAATTTGCTTTAAATACGATCAACAATTTAATTTGATGGTTAAATAACTATCAAAATTCTATATTTTCACAAACAGATTTTATTTACTTTTAAAATTAACTGCAGTTGTGGTTTTATTGCATGCGGTAACCGATATCTCTTACATTTAAAGCCAACTTAACAAGCCTACAATAAGATATAATAAAAACAAAACAAATTAAACTATGCAATTAATTAAACATATAAGTAGCCTTAATTTTAACAATAACTATTGCTATTTAAAATTGTCTTTCAACTTTTCAGTGTATTTCTGTTTACTTAGAAATGCCCTACGTAAGACAGTTGCTATGGACTGACACAATGACGTGTTCCTTACATGTGACAGATCAGATATAATTTACGTCATCTCAATCTCTAAATAACTAGACTTTAAAAATAAAGACTTATATCACCTTTAAAACAGATACAACTGCAATTAAGTTAACAAAATAACTACCGTTTTGAGAAAAATATTGATTAAAACTATGCAGCAATACAGAAATAATGCACTCGATATTTATTGCAACAATTGTTAGTCGCCATTCCGTATATTGATTACTTATTATAAGATATCTGACTTACTGTCTTCAATATTCCTATTCGTCGCTAAACGACGGCCGTTTCGGCTATTCGGCGAATTTTAAGTATATCAGGTTTCCCTTTTCCAGTCCCTTTCAAGTATATATATGGGATATTCCATTTTTAGCCAAAACAATGGATTGGTTATGGGAAGTCCACTGTCGAGTATATATTCTTAAACTATATCGAAAACCGTGACATAATATCTACCAATAATATGTCACCTTAGGAATATCACATATTATCATATATGTTGATGAAATAATTGTCTTATATCAGGGCACGTCAAGACAAATCCATATTTTTTGTACATATTTAAACAATATACACACATCTTTGAAATTCATCTCTGAAAAAGAAACTAATAACAGCATCAATTATCTCGATCTCACAATAACCAAATTAGAGGGAAGACAAATTTTCAAAATATACAGGAAACCGACTCACACTGATCATACAATCCACGCCACATCCGATCATCCAATTTCACATAAAATGGCAGCTTACAACAGTCTCATCCATAGATTAAGAGAAATATTCCCATGACGGAAGCTGACTTTCAAGAGGAACTCAAAACAATTGAGTGCATTCCCACCAATAATGGTTACAACGTTTCAATTGTACATAGATTGCTCAAAACAGGAAACACAAAGTTAAAGAATTGTCACTAAGAAAGAAAGACAAATTTATGGTATTTAACTACTACAAGCCGCTTGAATACACGCATGGAAATATCCTCAACAGACATGGCTACAAGGTCGCTTATAAAACAAAAAATAATTTGAAGGGTTACTTAAGTAATACAAACAAATTAAAAGACAAATTTAAAGTCTCAGGAGTATATCAGTTATCATGACGCGATTGTCTAAAAATATATATAGGGCAAACAGGAAGATCTTTTAAGAAAAGATTTAAAGACCACCTTCCATCGACCAAACAAAGTGCGAACCTCGCAAAAACCGAGTCGAAATTTGCCGAACATATCATCCAGAATGATCATGGTTACTCCAGCATAGACGGTACCCTCGAAATATTTCATCATTGTAAAAAGGGAAAGTTGATGAACGCGCTAGAACAGTTCGAAATTTACTAGAACTATAAACTAGGTAGCAGTAAACTATTAAATTTAAAATTTGGAAAAACTAAATTTTGAATTTAACGCGTTATACGACACCGCATGTTGATAACGCATCATCCCTTCCAAGCGATTAACTTACCTACCATCAGTGCGTACCGGGACAGCGTCGTATGTGGTCGCTCACCACGAGTTTAGCAATACGGGCGTGTAAATGTGTTATATTTATTTATTCGTTGTGTTAGTTATGTATACGTGGTTATGTAAATGACGAACGGAAACCTGATATACTTGAAAATGGCTGAATAGCCGAAACGGACGACGTTTAGCGACGAATAGGAATATTGAAGACTGTAAGTCAGATATCTTATAATCTATATTTATATTTGTAACAATGAAAAACCGAACAATCGTTTTCAAATAACTTTAAATTTACACCAAACTCCATTTAAGGTCAGCGATCTGTACTCTAGCAAAAGTTCGCGGATGGCCTTAGGTGTGTAGAGGTTCGACTAGTACAAAAATAACTCGTATATTTGTCACATATTTTTCTTCAAAAATCACTTATCATTACTACCACAGTGATCGGGAATAAAACAGAATATTTTGAGCAGTAAAAATGTGATAAACGAAGTTATATCCTTACCAAAACGAGGTTACTAAGGTTAGAAGTTGTACTAGAGTTTCTAAATAAACCATTTATAGTCAGGATTCATTATTCAAAGGTGTAGTCATTGTTTTGATATATAATTACAAAATTAATCTTAATGTTAACTTTATCCAACTTTACGCAAATACTGTTTTAACTAAATTAAATAATTAAGAATGTCAGTTAAAACCTCTAAAACTTAAACCAAATCACAGAAATTAACTTTATTTTTAAACAAGTAATTTAATTAAAGTGGTTCTTCTAAAGAGGTAAATTTAAATAATTGGCTACAGTGTATCCAGGACACATTATGTCTTAAACACTACACATTGTAATCTTGTATCCTTTCCTTACAAATAGTTTACGTGGGTGACACCATAATTGAATATCAAATAAATAGTTTAAATAAAATCATACAGAATCGTTACTATTGTATCAAACATTTGAAAGTCTGTAGGCCTATAACTTATTTAAACAATTTCTAAGCTAACATAAATGTATTAGTATTTATCTGTATGGTAGTTTTATTTAATGTTATACACTGGTTTATGTCATGCCGAAAATAACCATAATTTTCGTAAACCAATTGTTGCTCACAAGAATATTAGAAATTTATGGCAATGAAATAATTTGTGTGAATAGTTTAAGAAGTGCAATTTAATTGTAGTACATATAGGAAATAATTATTAAAAGGTTGGTTTTAGTTTAAAAAAATGTAATCTTAAATTGGATAGTGCGATAAAAGATTTGTTAGCTTTACTGGACTTTTAAAATGGGACTAAATGTGACATTTACGGCCTTATACAAACTTTTTTATATTTATATGTTTTTCACTAAATATCTGTATGGAGGAGAATTTTTGTTTAATATATTAAATTTATTTAAGAGTAATAGCATAAAATATGTTCTTATTGTTGTTAAATAATTAATATAAATTTATATTTTATAGGGTATAGTTCATGTTTTTGACAAAAATAATCTCATTTATATAATTTTAGCAGTGTTAATAGATATTTCGGTGTTTCTTATACTCTAATTATTGATATAAGCTTCTTCATATTTTAAAAATCATTTCAACAGGGACTAGCATGTTAGTCAGTTTTAACACAGCAAATTTCGAACATTGTACTCGCAGCTACCAGTGTATTCACCGGCAAATAAATAAGTTTATGAATATTGGGCAAATACTTAACTTCACAAGCGATTCGAAAAACCTCATCTGTTATAACTTCCCTCTCCCACAAAATCACCGCATTGATAAATTCGTCCAAATCGTTCATACATCACGTTAACATTCACACCTCTGTGTTGATTCTATCTTCAATATTGGCTCCAGAGGGGTAGTTACGTCATTTACTAACCAAACAAAAGCAATCGATCTGTAAGTGTTTTTTTTTCATAAGTATCACTCAAATAAAATTTGAAAAATTGTAGATTTCAATTTTTATAGGAAGTTATTGAAATTATAATTTGTTTTATTCTTTGATTTGTTTATA
>JAGFPH010000892.1:319548-337910 GCA_018207615.1 Philaenus spumarius | reverse complement strand
GTAGTTTCGGCGCATTAAAATTCGCGCGACATTGGCTTTTAGAAAACTCAAAAACTGCAACGATGATTACGTATGTAAATAAACGTTTTAGAAAAAAACTTGTAAATACAAAAGTTAAAGCTTAGATCATTTCCTTTCCAACGGTTTCTGCTTTATTACGATTGGATGATTCTTAGTGGGTGCAATATTCAATACAAGTTGAGTTGTCACAGACTACACAATTCACTATGGCAGGGCGTTGAGACCACTCAATTTGAGTGGTCTGACAGTTAGAGGGTTAATAAAACACTTATTTACGACAATGGTATTTTTACTTCCTCACTATACTATAGTATACAGAAAGTATAGTGATCGCAAACAAAATCGATGTTGAGATTTTTGTGGAAATATCCGTTTCGGTACCCCCTGAGTCCAAAAAAGTGTTTTTTTCAAATGTCTGTCTGTATGTATGTATGTATGTATGTCTGTACGTAAACAAAGCTAGAGCTAAAACTATAACATCGATTTCA
Source organism: Philaenus spumarius (assembly GCA_018207615.1). NCBI lineage: Eukaryota > Metazoa > Arthropoda > Insecta > Hemiptera > Aphrophoridae > Philaenus > Philaenus spumarius. Next base: position 337,401 of record JAGFPH010000892.1, on the reverse strand, counting down.
AACAAATTTTCACCAGACATTTCAAGTAGGCCTTTATAGATGCACGAAAAACAGTTTAGAAAAATTTTGGAAAACAACCCCTTTTTTGGCAAAAAAAAACCCAAAAAATCAGTTATTATTTTTTTATAAAAAAATGGGTTTAACGATTTTGATAAAATTTGGCTTTTTTGTAGCCTTTAATGTACCCTACCATATGAAAATAATCTCATCTTTCTAAAAATTATCCTTTAGGTAATGATAATAATAATAATGACTGATTTTGGGGGGTTGTTTGGCCATAAAGTGGGTTGTTTTACAAAAAATTTCTAAAATTGTTTTCGTGCATCTATACAGCCCTAATTAACGTGTTTGGTGCAAATTTGTTCGAAATCGATAGAATTGTTTTCTCTCTAGATAATAATAATAATATGTATTAGTTAATCTCCTATTTTAATAAATCACCTCTTCTACCCCACCTACAATTATGAAGTCACAGTGAATCTGTTTAATAATTTAAATATGTTTGTGAGAAAGTATGTGCCAGTTCCTGGTACCGTTTTTTAGGTTTCAAATTGTACTGGTAAAATGTATTTACAAAGAAGGTTATCTCTATAAACGAGTTTAGTTAAATTCAAAATAATGAAATGTTAAAAAACTAAACTTCCATCCATTGACGTACTGCAATACTATGCCAATCAGTGAATAATGATGATCATCTAATTTTAGCAAAGTTGAGACGCGATTCAAAAGCGAAAACGTTAGTATTTTTTCGATAACTTATTTGTTAAGATTGGTTGTTTGTTAAAATAAAAAGACATCGATAATATAGAAGTAATACGTTTAATATTTAAAGTTGATAAAGTCTATGTAGCGGCCAATTAATGTATAGAGTAAATAATGCCTAATCCTAAAATTCTTTATACAAACAAAATAGAAAAAAATCTATAGGAGCGGAGAGTAAAGACCTTTGAAATACACATACTACTCGTAAGCTCAAGAGAAAACAGGATCATTTCCCCAAACTCAAAGCTGATCTTTCAGGCAGATATTACTTCTTTCACCAAGAAGGTGCTAATATTTTCATAATATACATTCTGAAAACATTTATAGAGATGGTTTTGCATGTGAAAGATTTATTACTCAAATTATTAAAGTAAAAACCAAAAACAAATTTGGGTTTCACCTGAACTGTAACTGATGTGTGTTTATTCCAATGTTACAATTCAGCATATACCACAACTAGAGCATCTCAGCCTGTTTTGCTATCAGGCTGTCAATCATAGTGAAAGCATTGTGAACAGAAACATTTTTTATGACAAGAAAAGTAAATATCACCTGTTTTATTATACCTTATAGGCCTGTGTCTGTATTTGGAAGAACACACAAATTAAAAAATAAATTAAATGTATGCATGAGTCCTCTTAATATCACAAAACATAATTAGTGAGATAACAACATTTTAATTGATCCCAAGAAGATGTAATATTTTCAATTCAATTTAAATTTATTCTATTTCCTTATAAGTACAATACAACAAATAAATTTTAAATACTAGGAAATTGTGTCCACATAAGCCTATGCGTGGGCACGAGTCGCATATTCTGAAATAGCTACAACAAGGAAGTTATATCTGTATTAGGCCTATTCTATATTAGGAATTCTACAATTTATATATAAAAAAAGGTTGAGTGGGACGTGCCAAACGGAGGAATCAAAGTCAATATCGGGCCAAAACAAACCGGGTCAACAAATTATTACTGCATCAACACACTAAGTATTCATACACTATTAGTAATCGAGATAATATATGTCAATAAAGGAGGGTAAATAAATTTGCTACCTGTAGATGGATACAATGACATTCTCAATAGCGTCCCATCCCAAGTCCAGTTGCGAATATATAATATATTTCTTAAATGTCTGAAGTTTAAAGTTGTTAAACATATGCAAGTTATCAGGAATATTCCTATATAAAAAATGAGCTATGTAATGCGAGTTCGTGACGGAGTAAGTCTTACTTTGTTTTTTTAATTAAAATTCCAAGCGACTTTCAGTTGCGTGTCAAAAGTTGATGTTCAGCAATTTCGAAAATATCTGGAATCTGCATTTATATTGTCCTCAAACATTCTGCTGTGTTTTTTTTACGTACGACATTAATCATAACTATATCAGCAATCTTCAGAATAACATTTCTTCTAAAAATTCTATCTTTCAAATTTCTAACTTGGAATTTAATAACTTTATGAAAGCAGGGTTTACAATTAGTTTTGCTTAGTATTTTGTAGTTTTTGTTTGTAACAATTTGTTGCTTTATTGTAATTAATGTTTTCAAAATATTTAAAATCGCTATTGATATAAACGTCTATCTTTTTCTGGCATTTACAAATACCAATATATGTATTTTTTTCTATTAGAAACAAAGGTAAATTGAGTAATATTAAAAACTTACTTATCAATATAATTACCAAGAAAAGAATTATAAAATTTTGAAAAGTCGAGTTTTTACATTCAATATGACTATATAAATAAAAAAAAACAGAACACAGTTTCTCATAAAAAACGTTTAATACTTCAAACGTGTTTCGATGACCAGGTCATCATCATCAGTGATGGTTACAAACTTATAACTATTATGAGTTTGTAACCATCACTGATAATGATGACCTGGTCATCGAAACGTGTTTGAAGTATTAAACGTTTTTTATGAGAAAATGTGTTCTGTTATTTATTTATATAGTGTTATTTCTCATAAGTCCAGTTCACGTTTACATTTTATTCAATATGACCATAGAAAGTAACATATTCCAATCAAAAAGTGCAGCTTTAAAGCCATGCACTTTACGTACTACTGTGCAGTTCTTACATAACAGTCAAATTGTTATTTTTGATCAAGAATATAATCAAATTAATTGGATTAGCTTTGTAATATGATATTGAAATAAATGACTATGTTAAATTAATAAATTAAATTATTTGGTTTGTTTAATTGTTACATAGTTTATGTATTTTACACGTGCAATTATTATAATATTAAAAACCAACATGATATGCTATATATTTTACATAAATTTTATATCGTAGTTTTAGTCAATATTGTATATTATGTTTCCAATACTAGGTAAACTAATATAATTCAATTAAAGAGAAATTATAATACAGCTCTAAATTTTAAAATAGGGATACATTTATCTTTCAATAGATTTAGCCATATATAGCCTGCATTAAAAGTATGTATTTTTTATAATATTGTATTTTTTCAATTGTATTTTTTTATATTGAAACTTTTATCAAAGACCAATTAACATTACGTTATTCCGATGCCCAACCGTAATCACTATTTATCTAAATACTACTTTTCAACTAGCTTAAAAGGTTGTTTTACAATAACTAACGTTTCTTATTTTCCGTAAATTTTGTGAAATAATAAGAAAAACACATTTCATACTAATAACTAACTCTGCCACTGCGACCAATGCTATAATTTTATGTTTGTATTACCAAGTTAAATAGTCAATGTAATTGTTTCTTGTCCATATAGTTCGGAAAACTTCCTGTAGTGTAGTTAAGCATGCACTTGATTTATGCTGTGAGCAGAATGGCGAATCTTTAAATTATTAAAATACATAAAATTGAGCCTAAGTTTAAGAGACATACTGATATTACTCTTGTTTAAACGTTTTTTTTTAAGAAATAATGGTTTTGAAAAGAAAAAAACATTGAGTAAGTAAACGTCAGGAGGAAATCCTGGAGGGTGTAGATTATGCAAGAACTCAACAGGTTAATAAAAATCATCTTTAACCTCCAAAACAGAGTATAGAGACAAATATCTTAACTGTCTGTTAAGAATCTACTAGCAGATTCTCTAGTAGAAATCGTATATAAGTTGGAAGAGTCGGTTTGTGCAGACAAATGAAGTAAATCATCTCTAATATTATTATTGTTTTGATGTTTCCATTTTGTAAAACAAATCAGGTAATTACAAACATTGCCAAGGAACATGTATGTTCCCTTCTTTTGCAAAACCACTAAATACATCATTTTAAGCAATATGTAAAAATTAACTTCTCCTTTTAAGTCGCCAAGGCCATAAGAAGTATAACTTTATTTTCATGTATCCATCGTGGTACAACAGTCAAGATCCAACTAGAGTCATCACCCTCCAGAACTATAGCTTCAATCACAAGGTGTTTGTGCTCTTAAAGTAAATTTTTAATGGAGTAAATTGTTGTAATAACGTTCATATGATTTATGACGTACTCATCCCACACTATAAGTATACATTCTTAAGAAACTTGAGTCACGTTCTTTTAGGTGTTACAAAGTGCAAATTAAGTGACCTGACTGACCTCCTTACTCAACGAATTCTCAACACTTCGGAAACAACAAACCAAGGAAAAATTCAACTGAATGGTTTGATAAGTTACATCAGATATAGTATGTCATGAATAAAATGTTATTGCCTTTGACCATATGCAAAAGGAAGTTTGTTTAATATCATTTAATTTTGTAGAGATAAATTTAGAACCCTTTGACGAAAATATAGCATTTCGATAGGACAGGAGGATGTAGAACTTGTTTAAATTTCTAGTTTCCTCATAGATAATATATATATTTATTTAAAAACAAAGTCATTTAGAATTTAAAATAAAAAACTCTTTTAGAATATTATTCTAGATTGATATCAGTTGTCATATATAAATTCCCTTAAAAATTTATTACTGGGGGCGGGGGGAGGGGTGTTTGGAGTGTATGTAAACAATTTTAAAAATACCTCTTATTTGTTCGAAGTCTATCACTCAACTACCTTCACCGATATCTGAGGTTTTTAAAACGATTAGTTGTACTTTAACACAAAACGTTAATGTATTCGGCACTTAATAGTAAGTAATGCGTACTTCTCCTTTCAATATGCATATCAGAGCTTGAACATTTATGAAAGCAGACATATTTTTATTATTTCCTGATAGATGTGTTTGATACTGTTTACAATTGGCGAATTTGCATATTGTCACTTTATAGTAATAACAGGATTACAATATTGGAAACAATATTTCGATAAATTAAAAAACCAGATCTTGGTCTAGGCTTCATCAAAGAAGTAATTTGTCACCGGTTATGTTATTTTAGTTGGATTAGGAACGATTTCTTGACATTATACAAACACGATTTGTGGATTAATCTCAGTTCTCCATCGTTAATTTAATTGGCTTATTCTATAACAACAAATGTTAAATTTTACAATTACAAGCATATCTACGTGAAGGTAATCCAACTCTTGTTGTCTAATTAACTGGAACCTGTTGCCTCCAGCTCCATAGACAAGTTAATTAAGACCATATTTTGCACAGCTGAATAATATCCGTGTACTCTATTACGTTGCACGTGTTCTCAAGCCAACCTCAGATCGTCTTTCCTTTTTACTCCTGATTACATGCGTTTCAAATTAAATTTACTTAGTTAAGTAAATTGTTCCTGCGACATAAGTTTTTACTTAATTTCATCTTTGACATAAGTAATAACGTACAAAATTTGTTTGTTGACAAAATTTATTTGAGCAATATAAATTATTACTGTGATAAAACAATTTTTAAATATTTTTGTTAGTTTAAATATCAATAAGTAAATATGATAGAAATTTGGTCCAGACAAGTTGTTTTTTTTTTAGTTTCATTATGTTGGTATCCAAGCCACTTCATAAAATGAAATAAATACAGGAAATTTAATAGTATTTTACCTGATTGTTAGTCTCCGTCTTGTGACTTCTTGAGTTGTCCTACTTACAACGCGTTTCGAGACCGTAGTCTCATTATCAAGTATAAAATATATTCATCACTGTTCAGGTCGTCATATACACACACACAAACACACACACATTAAGAACACAAAGTACACAACCCATAATTTATAGTGCGATATGGATCGAGCCAGTTGGTGTACACCATCTTATCGTCTATGCTACACTGAACTAAACTAAATAAAGCAGCCTACTTTGTATGGTGATTATTGACCGGTTCTATCTTGATAACCGAAAGCTGTATCATATAAGTCATTGGATTGAAATGACAGCTGATCATTTAATACTTTATCTGGGTTATGTCTGAATTCCCTGTAAATTTCAAATTCTTCGATGGCGTTCATTAGTCTTCCCTTTACGCAATAATGAAGAGGTGTCAAGTTGGAGTCGAAATTTGTGTAGTTGTGGTTATGGTCCATCAGATGTTGAGCGTAATTTGACTTCATTTTACGTATGTTATTGTGCGGCAGATGTTCTTTAAAGCATTCTTTAAACGCTCTTCCTGTCTGTCCAATATAAAAGCGGTCGCAGTCATTACAGTTTATTTTATATACATCTGACTTCCTTTCGGTTGGTGTCAATTGTTTATGTCGCAAAATTCTTTGAACATTGTTGTTAGTTCGATACGTGATGTTGATTTTGTGTTTGGCGAAAGTATTTTTTAACATCGTAGGAACAATGTTATAATATTCGACCGAGATAAATTTATTAATTTCCTTGTTTTTACGGGGGATGGATTTCTTTCTCATATGTTTACGTAATAATTTATCTATTATTGAACTATGGTAGCCTTTCTTTTGTGCTATATATTTTATGGTGTTTAGTTCATAATGAAATTCCTGTTTATTTAACGGAATGGTGAGAAGGCGGTGGATGAAGCTGTTGTATGCAGACATTTTTTGGGAGATGGGATGGTGTGATTGTGCGTGTATGGTTGTGTCAGTGGTTGTAGGTTTCCGGAAAATTTTGTAGTTCAGTTATTTCTAGAGTTTTGGTAATGGTTAAATCGAGAAAATTTAGACTGTTGTTTATTTCGGTTTCTATTTTAAATTCAATCTTATGATTGGTCGTGTTAATGTAGGTTTTCAACCTTTCCGCCTGACGTAATGTGCCGTCGAAAACGATGAAGGTATCATCGACATATGTAACATAAAACAGATTTTCTTCCTATGCAAATTACGCTCAGACATTATAAACTAGTTTTCAAAATGGTTCAAATATATTTCAGACAGTAGACCAGATAAGGGCGAACCCATAGCGAGACCCTCATCATGTATGAAAAATTCTTCTCAAATGTAAAATAATTTTGCTTTAGTACAAACTTAAGTAGCTGCATCAGTTCATACATTTTTTGGGTGTTAAGTTTCTTACATTCGACTAAACTTTCTCTCAAGATGTCCAAGGTGTCTTGTACAGGCACGTTCATGTATAAGTTTACTATATCGAAGGAGATAAGTTTGTGGCTATGAGAAATGTTTAAATATTTTGATTTATTCAGATATCGTCGGGTAGGTTCATCCATCAAAAAAGTGCTTTTATTGATGGCCTGAATTAAATTCTTTGACAAATGTTTTGGTAGGATCGTTACTTATTTTCCTAATATTGTTTACAACGAAGAACTCGTTAGCTTTAAGGCTATAATCTTGTTTTATATTATGACCATTGTGTTGCCTTTGTCAGCCTTTCTAATCATAGCGTCATTGTCTTCCAATTTGGTTTTAATTTGTTTTAGACACCTAAAATCCTCCCTATACAAATTTCTAGCCTTTCAGAATGTTGAGAATTATTATTGTCCTTTCTTAACACTTTATTAATTTTGTTATTAATTAGAAGTCTGGTTTCGTTCTGGAGTCTTATGCTAGGCAACGTTTTTATGGCGGCCTCGGCGTTAATTACCTCGTGTATCATCTGTTGTTTACTGAATTTAGGAACATTATATGTAAGGCCTTTATTTAAAAGATTAGTCTCGTTACTGTCAAAGACTATGTCTGACAGATTAGATACTCTAGGGTAGAACTTATGTTTACATTCTATGTTTGCATTCGGATGTTGTTTATTAGATAAGCTTTGTATCTTAAGGTTGTGTCTACGAACTGTCTGTTTTGAAATTGTTGTGGTTTGATCATGTACGTAACTCAAGACGCTGTCCATACATGCAGGGTGTAATGCAGTTGAACAGTTTTAAATGTAAATAGTATAATTCTTTATTTAATTTAATCTTCTTAGAGTACAGATATTTTATTTCTTGCTTTATCCAGGTTAATTCTGCAACATGCTTAGCTTTAATGGCAGATACTGACATGTTATTTATATGTACGGTAGCGTATGTAGGAACGATGTCCATTTTTAAGCACTTTTTATTAAATTTTGTGTGCAAATTGGTCTTAATCAGTTGAGTTTTTATGTTTCTAAATGTATATACCAAATATGCTTGACTAGCTTATAATTTTAGTTTCATGAGTTTGGTATCCAAGTTACTTTATAAATGAAAGAAATACAGGAAATTACAATATAGTATTTTACCTGATTGTTAGTTGGTTTTGATAAAAAAAAAAAAGAAATAAACACAACAGTATATTGTAAGAAATATTTTATTGAGATATTAAAAAATGTTAATAAATTTAATTTAAGCTCCTAAAGCTATTAAACTGAGTCCTCTCTTCCAAACTGGTAAAAACATTTCATGAACATAATCACTAAGTAAGTAAGAAAATATATTTCAACGTTCTTCATTTAAACTGTTGAATAAAACAATATGAATATAAACATAATTATTATAGACACATTTTTTATTTTATATTAAAAGTCAAATTGTATCTATCTTTGCTTATTTCTAAGTATGCATACATAAGTGTTATTTTGGAGAATATATATTGATATTGTAGTAAAGATATTATGTCAGTTTTCATACATAAATTTCTAATACTCTTATTATATTTATTTAATTAAACCGTTTTTAAGGCAATATTAGGTTCATTCTAACAGCATAACACAATTATTGCTTTATGCTTTAAAAACCCATCCCAAGTGAATTTACCTGCGTATATTAAAGATTAGTCATAAGCAAATTGAATCTTTTTCCATTTATCATGATTGAGAATGTTTATATTCCCAATATTTTAAAATATGTAAATACACTTTGGGCCTATGAATATTTTTTTCATTAAAGTAGTATGGTTTAATAAGTACATTTTTGCATTAAAAATTACAGCCTGGTATTATATTAACCGTGTACCATATAAATCGCACTACATGTGAAAATAGTGGTCACATATACGCAATCCATACGATATCCGCTTTTAAACACTAATCAGTATAACCTTTAAAAAACATTAAAATACACTTTAGAAATACCCTTTATGCTTGCCATTTCTGTATTTATAGAATATAATATCAAATACTGTCTGAATTGGTCCTGTAATTTGTATAGATTTCTATAAAACTCTTTTCACCACTTACTGACAACCATAAATCTACAGATAGCTACGTAATTATCATTTGTTACATAATTTATAGAGCGTAATTCCTTTGTAAATTATATAGACATTAGGATGCAATGTTACAATAAATTACGTAGAGGTTAAATAGTATAAATAGTATAATGTACATATTCTTCTAGAAATACATATAAATTTCCATCGTAGCACTATTTCTAATGAGCACTATGTCAGAATTATTACACATATTATCGTATGGTTTTTTCTCGTGTAAATGTCTTTAAGGTAAATTTACCTGCTATACACAGTTTTTTTTGTTTTTTTTTTTGTTAAATCATTGTTAAACTAAATCGTTACCATGAAAAGTAAAATGGTAAGTAAACCTTTTTCTTTGCGTATGTGTTTTATCAGTTTTATTGTTTTATTTTATTCTTAGCAATATTTTACAACAAAAATATTTTCTTTTTATTGCAATTCCCAAAGTATGCACTTCTATAAATTCATTTTAATAATATATATCAATTTCTTTTATCACATAATATTAAATATATATACTGTATATACATTTATTTGCATGACAAAGATAAAAATTTTAAGTTCATAAGTTAAAAGTTAGTTATATAATGGCAAACAACCAAATACCTTTATAGCATTGCAAATATTTTTCGTTAACTTTGACTAAATCATATAATGCGATTGTTCTCCAAAGGGATCTGACTTTGTAGTTGTAGTTGTGGGACCAAACTTATAATTTTGTCATCAGAATATTTGTGTAAGTATTCCTTTCTCAAATTAACAACAAACAAAACACATATTGACTTATTATTTATTGTTGCCTTCAAACTATATATATATTTTCTTTTTCATTTCAGTCTAGATTTCCAGAAAGAGCAGTAAAGACATTATTGTATATAACGAGGAAAGTTGTGGAGTTATTACTTCAACTCCAAGATTACATCTGATAAGAAAACTTTCTCAATCTGTCTGCTTTGTGGATACAACTTTTATTTCTACCTTATGTTTAAAGCTACTTATTATAACATAGCTTAGCAACTCAGGGATATAAAATACGTTGATATATTATTAAATATACTTAATAACAATTTTAACATTTTAGAGCATTTTTAGTTTTAATATTTATTGTTCTACATAAATTTGAAATTCGGTGTAATTGGAATCAACACATTAATAGATTTAGTAAAGTTGTATTAATATTTAGATTTATTATATTACAAGTAAATTTCTATAATTAAAAGAAAAATATCTATACAAACGAGAGGGGTACTCAAAAGTAACCGGAATTGCGCTTCCATTGGCGGGAGATGTGTAGTACGCATTCCTGCCGCTAGGCATGCATAGTGCAGCTCGCCACCAGCTGAGACAGGTGTCGTCGACCTTGTTTGTTTTGTTCGTCTGTAGTCATAGTTTTCACTGGTGCTGTTTTGTTCTCCTTTCGTTTTTTATGATGGCAAGTTTAAATAAACAACTTGAGGCTGTGAAATTTTGCTTCCTGCTGTTTTAATGTTAAAAGCAGCTTACAAAGTTGATGCTATGGAAAAACTTAACTATACGAGTGGTTAGTTCGGATTAAAAATGGTGACACGTCGATTGAGAATAAGCCTCGTTCTGGACGTCCATCAACTGCTCAATCAGATGAAAATGTTAAGAAAATTCGAGAACCTGTGTTCGCAGAGCGTCGACAAACCATTGTTCAATTGTCAGAGATTATTTCGGGGGGTATTTTAAAGTTCGGTTCAGCGAATTTTAACCGAAGATTTTTAAATGAAAAATGTCACTGCCAAGTTTGTGCCTCAGTTTCTGACTGACAATCAAAAAAAACATCGAGTTGAAACATGTCGTGCATTGAAAGAACAGCTTGAAACTGATCCAGATTTCCTGTCGAGGGTCATTAATGGTGATGAGCGTTGGTGCTATGGTTAATACCCCAAAACGGAGCAACAGTCAAGCGAATGGAAGACGTAATTGTCACCCCGTCCAAAAATGTCGTCATATCCAAAATTAAGACAATGATAATGTGTTTTTTGTATGTTTAGTTCAGTCAGAGTTTGTTCCACAGATCAAAACGTTAATCAAGCTTTTTAATAAAAAGACCCGATTTGTGGCAGAGAGAATAATGTTTTTTTAACCACGACAATGCACCTGCACACACAGCGATCTCTGTTCGCCAGATTTTGGCAAAAAATGGCATGGTTCCGCTGCCCCATGCGTCTTACCTGGCTTGGTGTGATTTTTTATTATTTCCCCGTATTAAACATGGTATGAAAGCAGGAAGCAAAATTTAACACCCGCACGTTGTTCACTTAAACTCGCCATAATAAAAAAAAAGTAAAGCGAACAAAACAGCACCAGTGAAAACTATGACTACAGACAAACAAGACAAGCCGGGTCGACGACACCGGTCTCACTGAACTGGTGACGAGCGGCACTGTACATACCTAGTTGTACTACTACACTAGCCCCGCCCACGACAGAGCAGTTCCGGTTACTTTTGAATACGCCCTCGTATAATGTAACACAGTGTCTTATGCAATTTTGTAGTTCATTGAAATTTGTTGCTTCTTCATAAAAAATGTTCCTAATGTTATTTAGTGTAGGATGAAGCTCTATAGCAATCAATTTTGAATTATTTATTTTGTATAGAACGCATGTTTACCGATTTCAATTTATAATTCGGATTTTAAATTTTTAACAAAACTGCTTACTAACACGTAAAAGTAAACACTTTGATTTAATAGTTAGTTCATAAACATACAGAAGTAAGTCATATTTTAAGGTGTCCGTTGTACGAATTTTTTACTATTAATGTATCCTAAATAAAATAATCTGTGAATGGGAGTTAAAGTAGTAAAATAGTTACCTTTGTACTATAGACTGTTAAATGTTTTAGACTAAAGAAAGCACAATGGGACAGTATACTTTTAATAAAACAAATTGGTTTATCAGAAAATTATTCAGTATTATTTTATATACATACTATAATATTTTGCATTGAGTAACCTTATTTATAATAATAATAATATGATAATATAATAACAATAATATTAAATATTACCTGTTATTGGTCCGTCATGTGACTTATTTTGGTCGTTAAACAGAATAATACAATAAAAATTAACAAATTATTTTCACTATACAACAGGAAATCCATTTATTCTAAATTATAAAAAAATAATAATTTTGATTTGCAGAAATACACAAAGTTAATATTTTCAGACGGGAAGAGTTCTACGCAAGTTTTCACACAAAGTGATTTAATTTTTTCCTAAACAGGACGGGAAAAATTAGTTTTAATTTAGTCAATGCCACTTTGAACTAAAATGTTTTTGGAAGTTATCATAAAAATCACTTTATTATGCAAGAGAAAAGGTTTTCTTTTGAAAAACCTATCTTTGAAGAATTAAATATTCGATTTAAAATCTATATAAATGTATCCAATTTCCTACATGAAGGTGGCCGGATGTTAACTCGTTTGAAATATTATTTCTTTTCACCTTTTATATTAATGGCCCCTTTACCTCCAGTGTTGACATTGAAGCCGCACAAAGAATATTTTGAAATTACCTTTAAGAAACTGACAAAAACTCCTGACAAAATATAATTCCCGAATTAGAGAGTTTTGTTTTGCCCTATTTTGAAAAAAAAGTCACCTTGTACTAAAACCAAAAAGGACAACATTACTGTCGTGCCTTGTTTAATTAAATGTGAGTGGAATATATAAATTTCGATTCCATCAGAGAAGGGATCAGTGTTATAATTATTATTAATTATTATTAAATTATAAGTCAATATTCACGACTATTGATCCATGTTGTTTTCTTTCTCAAACAATTGCAATTTCGGACATTTTCCATCATCAGGTTATATAAAATATATAAAATGTTACGTTATGTCATTATATTAGACCGTGTCCCCCTCCATTTTCTTGTAATTATTGTATCGTACAACATGTTTGATTTAAAGGGCAGTTCGTCGTTTAATATGTTTTTGGGTCCAGCTTTTGAGGCTTTGTAAATGAAAAATTCCTCTAACGCGTATAAAGAATGTCCTTTTTTACACTATGTAATATAATCATTTTGGTGTTGGATATGGAATTCATCATTATATGTGGTATTAATATTATTATTTTCACTTGATCTAGTCACTTAAAAATATGTATAATTTTCTAACAGAGCGATCAAGAATATTGTCGTCACAAAATGAAATAAAAAAGACACTACCTCGTTAGACCCTTTGTAGGCAACTGTTTCATCATACACATAGAAATATGATTCATCGGTTGACAAATTATATATGTTAAACATGCACAACGTTAACTGTCTCTTGTAGTAAACCTCGTTAGTTGTTATGTTAGGGATAGATGAATTCATTTGAAAATAAATAATACTTGCACATTCTTTTGATGCCTTGCAGTTTGCTTTAGAAGTTCTGTTACGAATATAAAATACGTTAAATTTTAGTAAGTGAAGTTTATTCTCTGTTGACACTCGGTAGATTTTTTCGGTACTAACCCTTTCTGTGCTATTTTCTGGGTAGGATTTCAAAGCATGTTCATTGTTCATTGTTAATAGCTCGAATTTTGGCATCTTGTATCATTTGTACATGTATCCATTTGAGGGTACCCAAAATAGATGTTGAATTATGTATTGAAAACAAGTTTATATTTTTCATATGACAGGGATTGAGTAGAGTATGATGTCTTGAATGCCTCATACATATTTGTGATGTTTAATTCTGGTGGAACTTACATTTGCTTAGAGATTTTCAAGGTATAATGACTTTGTTCAGTTTTAAATGAACTTATGAGTCTTCGGACTGCGTCTAGAGCCTCTGATGTAACACGATGTTTTCGATTACATTATTGGCCTGGCCTATCCTTAAGCCGGGTCCACACTGAACAAATGTTCGACAAACATGTTCGGCAAACATGTTTGTTGAGGGGCTCAGGGACAAACATTTTAAAAAGTTTGGATAATCATTGTTTGTCAAACAAAAAAAATAATGTTTTTTCAAACATTTTCAGTGTTTGCTGTAAAACATAAAAAGCTTCAGTGCTTCAGTCAGTGCCGAGCTAACATGAACGATATTTTGGTGTACCGTCGTCGTCGCCTTGCTTGTATAGCCGCGGCCGCGGCGTTCGTAATCATCAACTCCCCTAGACCTCGAAGATGGTGGCAGAGGCAGCTGTTGCAAAGGAGGTACGAGTATAGTGGCGAGGACTTGCGCACTGACTTGAGAGCTGGCTGTTTGTTCACTAACTTTACACGAGTGTCAAATGCAGATTTTGAAATACTCGCTAACATGATAGGGCCCATTGTTGCTAAGAAAAATACAAACTGGCGAGAAGTGATAAGTGTAAATGATCGTTTGGCTATAACTTTACGATTTTTAGCAACTAATGATTCTTACCATTCTTTGATATACTCTAAAGTATCAAAGCAAAGCATATTCCAAATCGTTCCTGAAATATGTTCTGCCCTTGTTAGTACGTTGGAGGACTATGTAAAAACCCCCTGCAAACCAGAAGAGTGGAAATCGATTGCAACTGATTTTAAGCGAGCTTGGCAAATTGACCAATGCATCGGTGCTATAGATGGCAAGCATAATATTGTGATACAAGCTCCATAAAACAGTGGCTCTACTTTTTTTAATTACAAGAGTCACCACAGCATTGTGTTCATGGCTCTTGTAGACTCTAACTACTCATTTATCTATGTGAACGTTGGATGCCAAGGACGAATATCTGACGATGGCGTTTTTAAGAATTGTAGTTTCGGGAGAATCATGGAAAATGGAGCAGGTCTACCTGAGGATGAAGCTTTACCTAGAAGATTATTAATTTGCTGTTCCATATGTGATTGTGGCTGATGGTGCATTCGCCTTACATAAGCACATAATGAAACTGATCCCAGGCCATCAAGAAAAGGGAATCAAATAAAGATATTAAACTATCGCTTGTCTCGAGCTCGCAGATGTTCTGAAAATGCCTTTGGAATTCTCAGTTCAGGCTTTAGAATATTGAGAAAGCCAATGCTCCTAGGCCCAGAAAAATCTACTCTTGTTACCTGTGCTTGCGTTCATTTACATAACTTTTTGCTTAAAAGTAAATCATCAGCAAATGTATACACACCTCCTGGTTCCCTAGACAGCGTAGCTCCAGATGGAAGTGTTGTTCCTGGAGATTGGAGGAAAGACAACCAAGGATTAAAGTAATTTTATCCACTACCCCGAATAGGAAGAAAACCCAGTGAGTTTGCGAAAGCTGTGAGAGAAGAATATGCAAACTACTTCGTCTCAGACATTGGTAGTGTCCCGTGGCAAAATGACTACTCATGAGCAGTGTGGCTACTCTGGTTCCTTTTGGCATAAACAACTAAAACTGACCTTTAGTATTTCATAAAGTTTGTAAGTGTGTAAGTGGTAGTGACATCAGTTTCATATCCTTCGAAATTTTGACATTTACCTTAAAGGCTGTAGGTAAATATATAACTAATGCTACATAACTAAATCCATAAGGTTGGATGGATAAGGTTGCTGTTTTTAAATAACAGCAATGCCAGTAAATAGCAAATTCTATATTGACAGTTCTAAATGTCGTTAATGTTTTTGAAATATATTTTCAACTTGATTAAATATATATTAAGTTTACAAAATTGCTTTATAATTTTTTACCAACCAATACCAATGTTAAGATACTGATAGCCTACAAAATAAAAAATAACATGGTAAATGTTTACTTTAGGGGCCCCACCCTGTTTTGGATTTTTTTTCAAAAATAATCTAAATTCAACGCTGATTCCGAAAATGATAAATCACGTAACTATAACCTAAACTAAAGTAACTATAACCTAACTTAACTTAACTATAACCTAACTATAAACTAACCTAACCTAAGCCAATCTAACCTAACACGGATTAGGTTGAGTTAGGTTAGGTTATAGTTAGGTTAGGTTAGATTAGCTTAGCTTAAAATTTTGCAGGGAAAATGAGTTGGACGCTATAAGGTAAATAAAATAAAGACTACTCACATTGTATCCTAAAAAAACTTTATTTTCTTGAACAAACACTGAATACAACACTAATAAGAAATTTATAAGTTCTCAAAGTATTCAGAAACTGTATTCATTGATGAGGCAATCAATGAAGAAATATTTCCGATGTCTTCCACTTCGCCTGGTTCCCCAAAAGTTCCTGGTTGTTCAGATGTTTTTTTCCTGGTTTTTCAGATAAGTCCTTGTACACTTCCATTTCTGCTTCAAAAAGTATATTATCTGTCTTGTTTCTAACTATGCAGAGTCTCATGGGTTTTTTATTTTTCTCATTCGGTTAGCAACGCACTCCCCGTAAACTGCATGCTCATCTTTTGTTGGTCTTGGCTCTTGCTGCATTTCGTTGAAACAAGTTGTCATGTTATTAAATGCTTCATCAACTTGTTTTCTTTTGTTTCCTCGTTTGGCAACAGGCTTAATACTGATACTACTATTCGAAGTGCCACAAAGACTAGCAGACGAAAAAGGTGTGCTGCTTCTTGAAGGACTAGCAGGTGAAAGTAAATCTTCATTTTCACTCAGTGGTTCTTCAGAAACTTTATCCTGTATCTTGCTTGACACTGTTTCTCTAGGTACATTTTTGTCACTTAAAAACTGAAAGAATTGTAAAACCCACCAAGCTTTTTTCTTGTCGGCAGTTCCCATTCCGGACTTTAGTATTACTGCCTTTTTCTCTCTTCTGTATTGCACTAAGAGGCTTTAAATTTTTTTCTTAACTTCTTCGGTATTGTTTACACCTAACTCTTTAGCTATACTATCGTAGGAATCTTTCCTCTTGTACTTGTTTTTGTAGTTTGGTTCTTTAGTGTCCCAAAGTAACCTGTGTGATTCGTACAGTTGTATTAACGAAATTACATTATCTTGCGTCCAAAAGTCCTTACTCATTGTTCTTCACTTACCAATCAGGAAACACAAAAAAAACAGCAACTCACTGACAGAAAACAATAGACCTGCTTCTGACTAGGAACTCGAAGAGACTGACAAGTGACAACAAACAGTTTGCCAGTTGTCGCTCTGAGAGCGAACATTCAGTCCAAACAAAGATGGCGGCGCGACCCAAAACCTGTTCTCCACTACTTACAAATATTTTGTTTGGTGACGCGTCCACACTGGCCACGGGCAAACATTGTTTGTCAAACATAATAAAATTTGCCCAAACTGTTTCAACAAACATGTTTGTTGAACATTTGTTTAGTGTGGACCCGGCTTTAGGACTCACGCCTTTTTTCAACAAACTTTGTATTACTTTAATTTTTTGTTTTGGTTATTCCAAGTAATTATATAAAAGCTTTCGAACAAACATTTGTTTCAGTAACAGAATTCTCCTTGTTAACCCTGGAACGATACGAATAACTTTATCGTTGTCACGAAATTTAGCTTCATCTGCTGGTTGCCTAGGTCTCCGTTGTGATATTGAATTCACAGTCATTTTCTAATTTAATATGATATCAATACATTGTTCCATCAGTAATAATAGCCTGAAAACATTTTAACCTTGAACATATACAATCTACCCCTAGTGCATGGGCATATGGTAAAAGTATTTTTCTCACATCAGAAAGTTAACCTGTTACCT
>JAGFPH010000892.1:230301-319448 GCA_018207615.1 Philaenus spumarius | reverse complement strand
ATATGGTAAAAGTATTTTTCTCACATCAGAAAGTTAACCTGTTACCTTTTTTTTCTTAGTCGAATGTAATAAATGGCTAGAGGTGTTACTTTCCTCGTTTTATTTCCATGATATTTTCCTTGTTTTTTTCATGACAATTCACTTAACCCTTTGAAGGATGGCTTATTTTACGCTTAATATGTAATCACGTCATACGACGTGTTCCTACGTTTTTGCTAAAAGGAGTAACCACGTCATATGACGTTCCTGTTGCCATAGGAACGAGTTCTTATTACGACTCAAACAGTATGTTATTTTACCACTAGAGTGTAAATCTGTACTGTAAAAGTATCTTTGTAGTAATATTTGCTACTTTATTTCGCCAGAATGTGCGGGTATAACATTGTGTACACAAAATTGCAACATCTTCTTTCGTCTGCCCCGCGGGGTTCTCACTTTGTTGACTACTTTGTTGGCTGCTGCTTTTTGCTACAGTTTTGTGTTTTTGTTTGATTTCTTAATTATAAATTAATAGCTCTTTTACTTCGTGATTTTTAAATTTAATCATTACGTTATACAAACTTTGAAGTGTTTTATAAACTATGAGAATGGACCTCGATTTTTCAATCATTTTAAAGTAATAAATGTGTTAAAAATAATTTTAAAGTTGTAAATGTGTTACAAATGGGTATAATAAACAATATTTAATAATTATGATTTAAAAAAATACTTACTCGGAAGCATGTCAAAATGTGAGATTGTCCACTCCTATGCATAACAAATGAAATCACGTCATATGACGTGATTACTCCACAAAGGGTTAATACATCAAACAAACTAAACAATTACCTACAACACACAAATAATTAACATAACCTCATTAACAGCACACATACTAAACACCTGAAAGTAACACACAACAATGTAACAAAAACAACAGCTGAGATCAGTGCTGCCAACTGACTATCCCCCTTTATCCCAAGTTTCATATTGACTTACCTCCTTTTTCCCGAAGACGGCATTTGTTTAAACCGCTATAACTTCGAGACTGTCCCCTTTCTTCCACGAAAGAATAACAGATATAAGCAGCTTGTTAAAAGCTTTCCAAAACTAACTGTAATAACCTGATTTTTTTTTCTTTACTTATTTACCTCCTTTTTTACGATTACCCTTACTTTTAAAATGTTGTTAAATAAAAAGGAAATCATGGTGTGAAGTTGGTATCTTATTTTTATATACGATCGTGTTCAATAATTATTATAGAAATTAATATATAATACGTAAAATTATTAAGTACATTTATTAAAAGGAAATTTGTTTTGTGAAAAAAATTACCAAATACATGATACAGTTTGTGTTACGTACTAACTTGTAAAAAATCTAAATTTGTTTAAACTTTTATGACAGACAGGTTTAGTAATATTTCTTACAACCAAAAGTAACTTCACAAAAAAAAACCTGCTCTTAAAAAAAGAGTACATTTATTTTAAAAGTAATGTTCTCTTTAAAAAAGAAGATTATTATAAAAATAAGAAAATGAAGGAAGCGAAACATCATCTATAAAATACTCCATGTTGTATCCAAAATATGAATTATTTAAAATACAAAAAATCAATGTTTTAAGAATTTTTAAAAACTTATTACAAATATGCATGTATTATTGAAATATAATGTTTAAGAAAAATATGATTGATACAGTTTCTATCACGAATTAAATAACATTGTTGTATTGCTTGCAAAACATAATTTGTAGTTATAAACATCAAGCAATTGGGTTTTATTCGGCTGAGGTCGTCATGTAATATTAAACTGTGACAGATGTTTGGATTTACGTAAACCTCGGAATCACAGTATCAATCCAATAAGCTTTGTTTTGTTAAAACAAATTTAGTTAAACTGCTTTGTCGAAATCCAGGTGCAATTTAAAACTAGTTCCAATCAGATTATTTAAAACCGTGATTTAACAAGGTTGTTAAAAGGATTACACATTAAATTATTTAAATATAAAGTATTAGTATGAAAAGGGTAGATATACAAGATCGTGGTGGATATTGTTGTGAAATATTACTACGAATCTAGTGGTTTCAGGAGCCATATTTTGTCATAAATATTTAAATATTGCATTTTTTTGTGTGTTTAACGTCCTGCTGTTTTGCACTTAAGGCTAATGGAGACGGGACCTACAGTTTTACGTGGAATCCGAACAACAGCCAACGATGTCTGTTAAGAAACCATTTAGAAATATTGCATATATTTACATGAATATATTTTTAAATCAGAATAATGTTTATTTTTTATAGACATAAAATAGAACATTGTGGAGCTTAAACTTGTTCTAAAACTTTGTTAAATTTCCAATCAGATTAAATTATGAGAAAATAATTGTACAAACAATTTTCTGAATAAATGTCTGAGATGTATTATTCTAAAGTTGAACGCAATCAAGTAACGTAATGCACACAAATTTATAAAAGTTATTATTATAATTTTAACCCGCTTACACACTTCCTCAGCAAGGGATATTTAATTAAATTACAAGTGAAAAAACGTGGACCAAGACCGAGCTTTGAACCCGGGATCTTTACGATTTTGTAGTAACGCTCCACCAACTGAGCCACCATGATATTGGTCGATGTTATCTCACTTGGTCAATGTTAAGTGATCATAGTGGCTCAGTTGGTAAAGCGTTACGACGGAATCGTAAAGGTCCCGTGTTCAAATCCCGGTCTTGGTCCATGTTTTTTCACTTGTAATTTAATTTATAAAAGTGTTTAAGCTACCGTTAATAATAAATACCCGCTACTAAAGAAAGATGTTGATTATAAATTAAAGCTGTATTGATGAATTTAGCTCAGTTGTAATACTTTACCTTTTATAAGTGATATTTGTGTTAATATAAGACTAGCCTAGTTATTATTTGTGCAGTGTTAACTAGTACGTGGAAACCACAATCGTCAATAATTTTTGATTCTATGCCTGTAAGTAGATTTTGTCAAATTTATACAAGAACAATGATAAGAAATAGTGAATTTCACAGATGACCTGAAAATGACAAAGTTATTCTTTATTTAATTGTATTGCACTTGGTGCTGGTTAGTAAGGAAACTGATTTAGGGAATAAATCTTAACTATACTGAACTAGCTGTCATTTTGTATTTATATTTGTATTTGTTTTATATTTGTCTTCAGAACAGAACATTAAGCTGTATATGAAACGTCAAAATAAAACATAAAACAAATTTCAAAAAATGCAATTATCAACATTAACATACAATCTACAGCACTAAAAGTATTACAATGCAACAACTATAAACTTGTTTAATAGCACAAGTAAATTAAATCACTGAGAATGATTATCGTAATAACTACCTTGAATTAGTTGTCTTCAGTCCGTACTGTAGATCTAGCTACAGCACTGTTTGGCCGAACACTGTAGGCTTTATCAGGCATTATTAAGGTTGTTCTTGTACAGCTGCAAGTAGGATATTAGTCGGCAGTGACAGTGATTGTGACAGACATTGCATTAACAGTGTTTGGCAAAACAGAGCTGTATCTTGATCTACAATATGAACTGAAGACCACTAATTCAAGATAATCATTACGAAATATTAAACAGTCTAAGGTAACACTTTAAATTCTATATAAAACATAATGATTAATTTTAGGGCATTAAATACAACGGAGAGAAAATCTAAATTATTACAAATAATTACTACAATCATATTTCTACAAAAACTACGAAAACTAACTCCTTTCCAATTTCAACACATGCTTGCACCAACCAAACCACAGGGGTAACTCAGGAATACCTATCAGGTTAACAAGTCGATAAAAAACAACAACATCAAAATACCAAAAGTCATATAAGGCTTTTTTTTAAATATGTTGTAGTTTTTTTATCTTTTTCAACCTTTATATTAATTTATTTACTTGTGCCAGCTTGGATATTAGCTTATTATGCTTACTGAGCCATTTGGCCTGGTGGTAAGTAGCTTCAGAATCGGATCCCATAATCATGTACATCCTTATCAGCGTGGTCTAACTCTTGTATTTAAAGTGCCATATTACTGTATTTCAAAAATATACGTACAAGGAATTGTTTATATTACTAGCTCCCGAAAAGCAGTTCTACAAGACCAAAAATTGTTTTTATGCGTACAAGTCGTACTGATTATTTTTTTAGTACAATAAGACTTTTCATTTGTTGAGCCTAAAAACAGTCGTACCTGGATTACATTGCAAAATCTCATCAAATCTTTCGCTTGTAAATAGGAAATTCATGGATTGCATTGTAACTTGTCCAATGACACATGGCAAATGTCTATGTGAATTTAGTATTTCTGTTCTAACATAATAAGTAGATCTAGTTTGTCTCACTATTGCCATATTTTATATATACAAGATCTTGACACAACGTGACACATTTACGTCTTCACCACTATCATACTTTTTATACGCTAGTAGTAATTTCTTATAATCTCAGCCAGACGATTTTATTCGAATTAAATGGGTGAGATCTATTATAAATTAACAAACTATAAACAACAAAATATAAATTGACTATTAAATTCTTATATTGTAATTGACAATATCTAAAACACTATTTTTATAAAATAATATTTATAGTATAACCAAGTAACAAAAAACTTCATAGTATTTACATTGTCTTTATTTGTAAATTACAACAGCCATAAATCCTCTGGTCTTTTGACAGCTTGCTGTCAAACTAAAGTTTTCGTAAAATAAACATTGTCAAAATCTCTACAACATGACGCTGGTTGCCAACTTCACAATGATATATATAGTATTAAAGTGTAATTTCAATGCAATTTCTATATCTCCTACTACATAGTTATTTATTTTTCTTATAAGTATAACAATATACATGTTGTACATTACATACTTTTATCTGAAACAAAAATTATTCATATTTTAAGTTATTGAACATTTGTATATTTGTATGGAACAGAAATAAAATATAAATGTTTCAATCTCCACATTGGAGAAATTATATCCCGATCACACAATAATATTAGGAATTTACCTTGCTTTGTTTTTAGAATTTCCTTTAAAGTCAATTAGAAACCATAAAGTTTTATTATTTAAATTAATTTAATTAATGACTGTGTTTTATATAATATAGTATTACTTAAATTGTATAAGTTTTCAAAGTATTATAACTGTGTGACTTATTAATTAAAAACTATTCAAATTAATTCCACTTATTTTGTTATTCTGTAGATACAACGATCTTTAAAAATGGGATACATTAATTGTAACAATATTTATTGATTTTTTATTTATAGTGTAAATCGTTAAGTTGCTAATTACGGTTTGCTTTGCAACTCTGCCCCATAAAACATCAAATTTGACAGTAATTCTGAACAAGAAGCAACAACTCGTGGTTATTCCGCGTACCTTGTTCAATAGCGAAATATAAAAACATTTATTTCCGGTGGATAATTTTATGGATGCATGATTAAAACAGCAGACAAAATTTGTAAAATGTTAAAAATAATTTATTTTAAAACATCACTTTTTCATCAAACGCGGTCTTGAAGAGTGTATGATATTGCAGAATGTATAATAAGTAACATTTATACGTAGAGCGGTTAATTTGTACCCTTTGGTGGATGAGTCTACAGAAGCTTCAAGTACTTCTCAGGTCAGTTAACTTTTGTTCCAGGTGTAGATAAATTAATAAAATGTGTAAATAGCTTCTTGAAACTCATAACATTCATGGTACGACAACAGTAAAATATATATTTAAAGGAGTTGGCAATGCTGTTCAGAAAACCGATCTTCAACGGAAATTATTAAAGTTATAAAAACTATATTGATAAAAATATGAGTGGACAAAATAAAAATGAATTTGCTCTCGTATCAATGGTGGTGGATTAATACCATTAATCGTTCGTCAACAGTCTTTGTTCTTCAAAATGTAAGAATTTTAAAGCCAGTCATGTTATCTGTTACTTTTTCAGATGACATGAAATAAGTCCTCGTAAATTGAGATAGTTTAATCAAGAAAATGTGGCGCGACCCTCTTCTGGTTCACCCCTGCAGTGTCCAGTAGATGGAGCGTCTTCCGTTTCGGATGTGCTTTCAGTCCTCTTGCGTAATCCTCCTTGTGTGGTCTTGTATGCTTCAGACAAAGACTGACTTAGGTTTAAACATTTATCCTCAAGCTCACTCCTCCAACTATAACTATAACTATAAACTGTGACATCAACTTTTGCTTGTGTGCAAGGCAATATTTAGCTCAACCACTATCGACAATGATCCAGATTAGCTGCGGATTAGCTGAATTAGCTGCGGAATTTCTAACGCTATTTTAATTTCTTCGAACAATAGTTGAACTTTTCTTGAATTATTTGAATTGTCCTCTTTCTGAGTTACAAAACAATGAATGGTTAAGGAAGTTTAGATCTGACTAAACATACGATCGAACCTAATTTAAAGTTACAAAAATAAAAACTGAAACATGTCTTGATTTATACACTGCTATTAAATATTTTACAAACACAATTTTTTTCAATTTCAGTTGAACCAAAATGTTTTACTCGTCTAAACTTTAGTCAACAAAATAAGAATCCTAATTGAAGTCTTCGTTGCTTTGAAATTAGAGCTTGAATCTCGTTTTTCATATTGTGATGCAATGTAAAAGATATCAAGATTTTATTATTCATTTTTAACGCAGATATAGAAGCACGTCTACCAGACTTTTAAATATACATTATTGATTTGTTGTATTTTTTTATTTTTTTTATTTCGATACTGTTAAAGACAAAGTTAAAGTCATCATTGCTGGGTTGTTAAATACGTCTTTCACTTACACAATTTGATACGTTGCATAACTTTTCTTGTTGCACATTTTTACTTTCTTGCTTAACTATAAGTGTGAATTAAAAAAATAAAATTTGCAAAAACAAGTTATTTACAGATCCAAATTAACTGATACACATTTAAAATCGTTGATGAAAATTTCTACTAGTAAACTTGATAACAACTGCAAACTATTTTATTGATATTCAGTTTAAAGTTACAGCAAATTAAATCTTTTTGATCGCAATAATTCCTATTCAATGTTTAATCTCATTATTTGAATAAAATATTATATACGTCATTTATTGTAAGTTTTTATTATATATAATAATATCATTCCTATAATTAGTAAAACGATATACGTTTTAATGTATGTCAGTTATTGTGATTTTAATTGGTCTTAAGAAAATTAACTATTTTATATTTTAAACCTATGGATTATCATTTTAAATATATTTATTGTATTTATCTTTACAGGTCTGTTTAAATAATTCCTTTTGAAAGTTACTTACTACGGCCGTTTCATCTACACAGGGATGCCTGATAATGTCTCTGTGTAGATGAAACAGACGTAGCTAAGTGACATTGAAAAGGATTATTTTAAACAGACCTATAAAGGTAAACACAATACATATATTTAAAAAAATATGATTATTATTCTGTATGGTATAACACATTGTAAATAGTATACAATACTTTAATATTGTAAATTATTCGTAATTTGTAGACTCTATCAAAATTGTATTGGCTTTGACTAAATGATTCAGTGATTGGCAATTTTTGTAGGTGATTGACGGAAGGAAAAACTGACCTACCAAGTTTATTAAAAATAAATGAGTAGAAAAATTGCTTTTTGTTGAAAGTTGACAAATTAATTCAGAAATCAATAAATGGTTGAAAGAGCATGAAGGAATGCGCGATGAATGATACTGTGTTTTGTAAAAGCGTCTCTGGGATTCGATGAAACTCAGAAGTAAAGCCATCTGTCAATCTGTTTCAGAAAAAAAAAATAATTTTAGAAAACACCCGTTCAGAGCCGTAGTATGATTCATACATACAAGTTCTCTTTTGGAAATGGGATCTCAAGTTTAAGATACTTGACTTCAATACGACTTGAAAAACTCCAATTTTGTGTCGTTAAAAACCGATGATTATCTTACTATTACTCTGTAACGCTGAAATTCCGTTCTCCCTGTTTCATAGTCCAAATTAAAAATTACATACCGAAAATGGTAAAATTTTTTAAGACTTTAAAACTTCAAAGTTAAAACGATTGAATTCACGTTTTTCTAGTTGATCCCAAATATGACATCCACAAATGGGATTATTGGTTTTATCCTTGGGACGTTTTTCTTAGCTGGCTGTTTTCAAATGAAATTAGTGGATTTTTAAAAACTTTAAGAGATCCCATGTATCGTAAGTAAATATATGTATTCCTTGTAGCTTCACAATTACCTTGTTCGCATGACACAAAAGATCTGTAAATGCTGTATTTTCCAAAATGTCACATCTTTTCAAACATCTATTTTTATGCCTATGTGAAAATATTTCCACCAATAACTATCAAACTTGAGCAAAAACATGTTTTTTGTTTTTGTTTTTTTAGTTTATTAAGGTTACCTTACTAGCCCTACTGTAGCTACATCAGTGTATTCAGACTCAAAATCTAACATTATTTTTTATTTAAATAATTACATCAAGCACTTGTTCCATTGTCTCTTTCAGATTACACAGGGTATCTTGATGTGCAAAATTGTGAAGAAATACAACTTTGTTTTTAGGATATGTTTTGTAAATGACTTCCATCATATTTGGTCTCCCATCAATAGTAGTATTGTATAAATTGTATTGTATAAACACGGGTACTTTAAAAGTCGATGTTACTTTTTGAAATTCTTGAAACATGTCTGATAATTTTGACGACCCATTTATACATCGTAATACAAAAATTTTTCTCTCCTGGGAACATGCTAAATATATTTAGGTAAGTTGCCATTCATAACTCTTGTCACCAGCTGGATAAAGGCGGGTTTTCCTAGCTGCGGGATATACGCCGCAGAGGGGTGCGGCGTTCAATGCATTTTTAAACCGCACCGTAGACAAAGACGGACTAGTGTTTTCCTAGACTTCGAGTGGGTGCGGACTTCAAGTTTCTCTCGCAGTATGAGTGCCAAAAATAGGAAAAAACTGTGTAGTGCGTTAGTAATGCAAGAACTAATTGCGATGAATAACGAAACTTTATTTTTAACGAGTTTGTGTGAAAAAAGAAAGTTTGTAAGTGCTATGTATACAGAAAGAAAACGTGAAGGAGTATTTAACCCCCTTATACATAAACATCTTTTAGACGATGAAGTCAAATTTAAAGCGTATTTCAGATTTACACGGGAACAGTTTTATGACTTACTTGATCTTGTAGAAGACGATTAAAAAGTCGATTCTTGCAACAGAGTCATCAAACCTATATCTACAGCTGAAAAACTCGCTGTTACCTTGAGGTAAGCAGTATTGTTAATGTAAAACATAGATATACATGTCAGCATGCCTATATACCTATTCGTATGTGAGAAAGTTTGTACCAGCTGCCTGGTACCGTTTATTTCTAAATGTTCGCTCTTGATGAGTCTAGTCTATACTAATATTATAAAGAGGTAAAGTTTGTTTGTTTGTTTGTTTGTATGTAGGGGGTAATCTCTGGCACGACTGAACCGATTGAAAAAATAGTTTTACTAATAAAAAGCTACAATATCCCTGAGTAACATAGGCTATAATTCATTTCAATAAAAACCTTTTTTTTATTTCAATATTTGTAAATTTAATCGGAAAAATTCTTAGGTTAGGCATAGAATGATAAACCCAACACATGTATTTACATTTATTACCATAGCAACCAAAATTGAATAAAATAACAGATAATATAGCTGTTAGCTCCAATATTTCCATTAATAGCTGATTTCAAAATTTGAAGAAAAATTTGAAATTTTGTATTTCTAGCTTTTAGATTATGGTTTTAACGTGTAGACCTGAGCTTTGCTGGTTCTTTTAACCATTGGGAGTTGGTGTGCGGAGCACGCAGTGGTCTCCCCTAGTTTTCTTATAATTATTGATAAAATCCATGTTGCTACAAGTAAAATATTTGTGCTTATTAGTAGCATATCAAAATATTTTACAATTGGGGAGAACATATAAATCATATACCTTTGGTTAATAGCACAATAAGGTTTAAAAAATGAAAACATAGGCATTTGAACATACGTTTATGACAGGAAATTGATATCAAACAATGTAACTCAATAAATGTTAGATAAGATTGTATAAGTGGGCAGTTCTTCTTCATCTTCATTGCCACCCCGGGTAACAGAGAAAAGAAAATCACTACTGAAACAATTGTGTGATAAAGGACTGTATGAAGCCGATAAGATACAGAATGCATGGATGACGATGTAGATACTCCCATTGATAAAGTTTTATTTTTACTAATATGCTTTAATTCGTATTGTGAAACAAGGTTGAAAATTCGGCTTTTTACTTCAGCTTGCATTTGTTCATCAAATTTGTTTATGGTTAAGCCAATACTTTTTACAAAAGCATCTATTTCATCTTCTTTTTCAGTCTCAATCGATTGTTCTAGGTACTTGTTCAAGATTTGTCGGTCATCAGCAGATTGCTTTAGCAAAGTCACTATTTCTTGTATGTTTGACACTTTCTCTTATTTTTTTGCTCAACTCCTTTTAATGGAAAAGAGAAATCCCCAACCTTACTGAAAGCCCTATTTACCTTGCTTTTAGACGTGGACGAGTTACAGCACCAGAAGTTG
The DNA here is from genome assembly GCA_018207615.1 of Philaenus spumarius. Classification (NCBI taxonomy): domain Eukaryota; kingdom Metazoa; phylum Arthropoda; class Insecta; order Hemiptera; family Aphrophoridae; genus Philaenus; species Philaenus spumarius. The sequence goes on along the minus strand of JAGFPH010000892.1, from coordinate 308,830 downwards.
CCACCTCATTACTTCCTGATGAAAGTGGGTCATCAACTTGATCAGATTCTGGAATATGGGTATCTTCTTCAACCTGCGCAGTTTCAATATCACTCTCAGCCGCGTTGGAAAAACTGCTCCGTTCATGTTCTACTGTATCCAGGAAATGTAGTAGGCGTCAATAAGTAGCTCTTTTTTTGTGCTGCCGACCCGGTCGACATATTGCTGTCCTGTGATTTCATTTTTTTATAGTGGTCTCTTATGTTTTGCCATCTTTTTTTGCATAGTTCTCCTGAAAATAAACGTCTATATCAAACTGTGTTCTTGTATTTTTTTATTTCATTTGTAGCGAATTTTCATTAAAAAATTCAACCAAAAACTAATACCACAAAAGGAATTAGTTGTTTAGTAGCTACAGTTGTATTATGTTTTACTGTCAAGACATGTATAAATGAACCTACAGATGAAAATTCGCTAGACGCAGATTGCTGCTACTTGGTAATTCCTATAATAAATTTTAACTATTGTTAAACTAAATTTTAACTAACTACAGGGGAGTCATTTAGATCATTGGCGTTTGCATACCGCATTTCACCTTCGTACTTAACAAAAATTGTTCCATTAGTATTGAAATCTTTAAAAAATAAGCTTCAAAGTTTGTACTTGAGTCGTCCTGAAGACATTGACTGGATAAATAAGTCTGACGAATTTTTAAAACGTTGGGATTTTCCAAATGTTGTTGGAGCACTAGATGGTAAACACGTGCGTGTTGTTGCACCAGCCAACAGTGGAAGTTTATTCTTCAACTATAAAAAATACTTTATATTATTTTGCTTGCACTAGTTGATGCGAATTGCAAATTTGTTGTGGTGGATATTGGTTCCTATGGGAAGGAAGGGGATGCCGGAATTTTTATTAAATCATCAATGGGAAAGCTGATTACCGATTGAACAAAGATTTTCCCAGACCCTCAATACTTACCTAATTCAAATATCATGTTACTATGTACTATTGGGTGATGAGGCTTTTCGCTTAGATAAACACCTCACGAAAGCATATTCTAAACAGCAAGCAATTGAAGAATCAGACAAGAGAAATTTCAATTATCACTTGTCTAAAGTCAGAAGAGTTAATGAAAATGCTTTTGGTATTATGTGTTCACAATTTAGAATTTTTTTACGCCAATAGCTGTGAAACCAGAGACAGTGGACGACATAATTATGGTATGTTGTTGCCTACACAATTTACTTCGAAATGACTTCATCAACAAGTATCCTAACCATGGTGAAATAGAAGAATCTATCCATGAGCTACCAGTCGAAAACATGATTCCTCTAGCTGGGATTGGTGGGTATGCTAGTTCTGAAGGGTTTAAGGTACGAAGTAATTTACCGAATATTTTAAAGAGAAATCAGCCAAAAGTAGGAAACGTTGAGTGAACACCAACAACAAACGATAATGTAAAAAATACCAAGTGGTATTTTATTCTGAACATTATTTAATATTATGTGTAGTCATAATATAATTGTATATTGTAGACTAAATTGTGTCAAATTTTATTGTGTATATTAATATTGTGTACATATTGTGGACCTATGCAATCGTGTTATATTATGCGTTGTAATTAAAACTAGATAAGATTGTATTTAAATGTTGATTCCTTGTAGCTGTTCTACATTATTCGTGTGCTACTTTTAATAGTTGTGGTAGTACTTGCGGGTGGCAACCTCATTTTGAGAATACTAAATTTTAGGCTAGTGGACAAATGCCATTAATGTTCTATATTTAAACAACTATGAATTAATCTTGGGGTGGTTGCCTCTCACAGTTAATTTTATTCAAAGCACTTTTACCTGTTTTATTCAACAATTTTGCTATTTCCTCCCTTATCAGTTCTTTTTTAAATGTGTTTTTGAAGTCGTTCTCCGAACAATCCCACAGTATCCGGTGACCCGCTACTAATTCCACTAACTGTTCGTCATCAGCGGCACTGAACTTGTTATTGGACATTTAAAAAAACTAAAAACCAAACCAAGAACCACTTGCACAACCCGAACTCCTCGCTATCCCGTTGTGGACTGCGACGTAGACTCCTCTAGAATGAGTTAGCGCGTCCAGCAGTCTGAACCCCGCTGGCGGGTTGCGGCGTACGATTCCTAGGAAAACACTCTTACGTATCACTGTGTACTGTGTGCTCTGCGGACTCCGCAGGTTCAACACCGCACCCCGCTGCGGCGTATATTCCGCGGCTAGGAAAACCCGCCTTAAGACCAGTCTGGGGGATGGATCTTGTCTTATTAATAGGGTCGTACATTGTCCATCACGGTCCTAGTTATTTTAGATTGTATACGTGTAATGTATTTTTTATTATATTGATGTATACATTTTTAGTATTAAATGAAAATCATTCTTACGTCTTATAACAATATTTTTTTTGCAAAGTGTCGGATAAACAAGTTTTAAAATTCCAACTGTAAATGGACACTTTAAACAAGTCTATTAAGTTAGTAAACTACTACTAAATGGTTACAATGCTGTTTATTTCTGTATATTGGTGGGTGTTTTTAAAATGATTCACGATTTCTGTATATTTAATGGTAAACAATTATTATATTAAAAGGTTTACATTTGCGAAATATGTTTTAAACTTTTAAGTATTTAGTATTTAATCTCATCTGTTTTGTAGTTTGAGCACTTTGTTTGTCTTAGTGCATCATTAGTATTATTTAATAAAACAACTTAATTAGTATCGAGGAAACCACTAACTATGATCTATTTTTATAAATGGTCATAGTTCGTATTATACTCGTATTTTTTTTTAAAACTTAATATTGTACACACCAAGCAATTGTTGTAATTTCCCTGAAGTAATTTTAACCTAAAAGAATTTAATTAAAAGAACTTAATTAAGAATTTAATTTTAAATATTCTTCAGAGAAAACTAGTTTTGATCCCATGTAGATTAAATATTATTATTTTAAATTAGAATTTTAGACTGTGTTAACTCTAAATATAGTTTGAAATTCAAGAAATAAAATAAAATTTTATCTGTTTGAACTAAACTTTAATTGAAACGTTAACTAGTTAACATTATTAGATTTCGGCCTTGAATGCTAAAGCAAAAACTAATGAACCATATTTTTTTATCATTGCCTATTCCTACACGATCTCCGAGTTACTTTTATCTATTTTAACCAGCTATTTGTGAAGGAAATTCAAAGTCAAAACGTTAACATATGCTGACTTGAAATAAAATTACTTTGCGTGATTCATAAGCCTATCAAAAGTAATAGATTACTTGGACATTAGAGTGGTTTTAGAAAGAAAACAACATAAAGAAATAATTTATAACAATATGACGTTTCAGAAACTTAAATCTGACAAGTTGGAAAGATTAATGGCGTTGTTACAATCCCTTTCATTTTCAAGTTACTTGCAATATGAATATTTATTGTTTTATTGAATGGAGAATTTGCCTAGATACATATGTTTCGTTATAAAATATGTTTGATAAAGATATTGTTATTAATAAGATTACTTTATGATAAAGTATGTGAGAAAAATTGTGGGTAAAATTGTGAGTCCTATTTGGAATTAATTTTAATTTAACTTCACATTTATAATTATTGTCGATGATGACTGATTACTTTATTTTGTTAAATAAGACTGTAATATATTTTGATATTTTATATTTTACTTAATTTTCTGAATTTTTTTAAGTACGTGTTTATAAATGTCAATAGTTTAAAAAGTATAATGTTCGATAACTAGCTTGAGATGAATTTCTAAGTTCGTAAAATAGACTCTCCTTTGTCAAATATTAATACAGACAAATAAACCCTTTGAATGTAATCATCATGAGATGCAACTAGGCAAGGGAATGACTAATCTCATTATTTCTTTTTAATTATTTTCTTTCTACTGAAACCTTCTTTCTTTTGCAGCTTTCATGTAGGAAATTTTACTGTCACATTTTATTAATTACAGAAATTTGTTTCTTGCTTGATACTAACATTCAAGTACCGGTAATTAGTAGTTAGAGTACATTATATTATATTATATGCTAAATATACATAAATATATAATTCACTCAAGTTCATTTAAAAAATAAATAATCGTATGTGCATTTTAGTTTCAGTGTTTGTTACAATAAAGAATAGGTCGTTTAAAAATAGAGTTTGTTTTGGAAATTTTTATTTTTTTGTCAGCAATAATCATACAAAATACATTTTTAAATTAATTTACCGACCTTCAAATGGTCATGTACATTTCCCCTCTACTGCTGCTGGGTCTTACTAGTTTCGACACATACCTCTGTCATTGTCGAAGACGAACTGATTTTAAGACCAGGACCAACGAAATGATGTAAAAACTCTTAGCATAGTATATCCGTGTACCAGATATATAGCAACGATATGTTGGCTTAACTTTCTCATTAAAGTTTTCAGCCACTCTATTAAATTGAGAAGAAAATAAGTTGTGTTAACTCACTGTACTGAATTTTTATCTCTGTTTTTCAAGAAATAATGGGCAAATGCTTTAAACGAAATTTTACAATTATTTTTAGAACAAATTAAAAATTAAAAATAATATAAATTTATGTTATAAATAAAAATATTACACCTACGCAATAGTCAAATAAAATATTCTTTTGGATTTTGGAGTATTCAATTCAATCTTATTAAAATCTATATGTTCAAAATTAAATATGCACGATTGAATATATAATAAAATATCCAGTAAGTCTTAGGCTTAGCTGAATTCAAAAGAGTTTCAACTATTTTTAAAAAGTAATAGTGTCTGTCGGTGTTTAAAACAAATTTATTTGTTAACCATTTCGTGAAATTCACAGATTGAATATTTTAGATTAAAAATTAATGAATTAATTAATTAAAATTAAAATTTAAAAAAAATTACAATAATGGTCCACGAAGTAGGAGTCACAATGAATAATACAAAATAAAACACCACACTAGTTTTCTCAGGTTGATGTTCCAAGCTGTAAACATTTAGAGATTGTAAAATCAGAATAGTTAAAGTATCAACAGTGACATTTCTATTTTAAATAAATATTATGATAGGATTAGGTTTTTATATGTGTGTGATGTGCTCACAAGTATTTCTTCCGTTTTATTTCTGGCCGATTATAGTAGGTATAATATTATACAGTAACTACTTGGTTTACTTCTGTTCATCCGATTGATTTATCCAGCATTTTACACACATAAATTAATTCTGCAATTTTAGTATACTATTGAGTGGTTTACTTGTCGATTGTAATCAAAGATTACATTTCAGTAAATCAAATACATTTAATTGCATGAACTATGTTTTATTTGCAAGCTGTTTAAATGGTAATAACCTGTGCATTTAGTATGCATGCATATAATAGGAAACCCAATAGGTGATAATTTGACTATCGCACCATGTAAACTCACCTGACAACTCACCAACACTGCAAAAACTATACTAAAACTAACTATGTGACAAATAACTATAAATATTGTGCTAATATATACGTTTAAGGCGAGGACCAACGAAATGATGTAAAAACTCTCAGCATAGTAAATCCATGTGCCAGATATATAACAACGATATTTTGGCTTCACTTTCTCATTAAAGTTTTCAGCCAATTTATTAAATTGCAAATAAAATAAGTTGTGGTAACTCACTGTACTGAATTTGTATCTCCGTACTTCAAGAACTAATGGGCAAATATTTTAAACTATATTTTAAAATTATTCTTAGAAAAAATTACGAATTAATAAAAATATAAATTTATATCATAAATAAAGATACTACACCCACGCAATAGTCAAATTAAATATTCGTTTTGATTTTGGAGTACCCAATTTAATCCCATTAAAAACTACTTTATGTTCAAAATAAAATATGCACTATTATTTATTGAATAAAATATCCAGTAAGTTTTAAGTTTATTAAATGTAAAAGAGTTTCAACTATTTTAAAAAATTAAACAAATACAAGAGCACTATGGCGAAAAAATCACATTGATTTGAATAAAAACCCCGAACAACAAAACAAGGAACAAAAACAATAACTAAACAACTAAATTAATTGTAAGTTATGTTTACTACCTTTATGTACATTTCGATGACATGGTCACCACCTTCAGAGGGTTTTAACACTAGTAAAGTATACAGACAATATTACGGAGCTATAAATACCCGCCCCTCCCCACTCCTCCCCATGCCGACAATCCAAGACCGACCTGGAGGGTTAATTGGAGGAGCCACATTAAATCTACTACAAGTATCTAATATTAACAATAAAATACTATTTAGCAATGAGTTATAAAACTATTAAATACAACAAATAACAAACTTGTCTGTTAAAACTATAAACAGTCAAACAGAAATAAAAATAAAATAAAAAACTAATAGGCATGATAAAATAAATAACAAACAAAAGAAATGAAACACGTAATACAATAAAATAACATAACCTTTTAAATCAAATATTAACAAATACAGATAAACAAAATATAAATAATAAAGGCCTTCGGTTTAAAAAATACAAATAACTGAAAGTTAAAAAATAAATTAAAGTTGAAAAATATTATCTATTGCTAAAGGTTCCTATCCAGTCCTAACTAAAGAAAACAATGACGAGTTAGGAATAGGCCCTTTATCTGCATTTAATAACATATCATTGTCAGCCAGAAAAATGGAAATGATTTCCAAGCTGTTCAATAACCTGTTTGAATTCACTTCTTTTTTAAACCTAACATTTCATATTTCCAAGTTATGGTTTGTTTCAAGAATGTGCTTCGCAACGCTAGATTTTCAGGCCTATTGTATTTAATGTGTGATATGTGTTCTTTAAATCTCGTCATAATTTTCCTCTTTGTTTGGTCAAGATAAATCTTTTCATAATTGTCACATTTTATTTCATAAATTCCATACTTTTCCAACATCGGAATTTTATCCTTACGATTACTTAACAGTTGTATAAGGTTATTATGACTTTTGTAAGCAATCCTAAGGTTACATGTCTTAAAAATGGACTCCAGGCCTTTAGTAAGTATAAAATAAAAAGGTAAACTCACATATTTAAATTTTTTTTTCCTTCCGGTTGGAGTGTCGTGAAATTTATTCTAAATTTTTTAGCTTCTGTTTCTTTTATAAATTATCAATAATTTTAGGATCAAAAACATTGAACTGAGCTATATTTTTAATAACATTCAATTCATTGTAAAAACGTTTCGGTGTATTTTAAAAAGTAATAGTGTCTGTAGATATTTAAAATAAATTTATTTTTTAACCATTTCGTGAAATTCACAGATTGAATATTTTCGTCTATCTCTAATGTTTTGACTATATGTTGTAAAACCACATCTTTCGCCTACATAGAAAGGTTTATAACATGATAACCTTAATCTAGGTTATAGAGAGAGACTTGGAGAAATAGTGAGAGAGATGAAAGATGAGAAAGAAAAACCATATTAAACACTAAAATTGAGTACACTCTTGATTTCCTTTTACTGATTTTTTTTATTTTTAGACAATGATTACAAAATTCAATTTAATGGGCTTTTGATATAGCATCGACTGAATTTACAAATTGTGGCTGGTTGAAGTTTTAAATAAAATATTTTTAAATCAGATACAACTAAATTGTTTTCCGTGATCATCAAACAAAAATTTACTAACAGTGCAGTATGAAATTTTAAAATTCAATCTTCTTAGAAACAAAACTAGTTTTCTAACATGTCAAAACCAAAATGTTTTTAATCAACAACTGTTAATAGTCTCACGTTGGGGGATGAAAAACCACAAGGGAAATTACAACAACTAATTGCTTTTTGTGTACGAGAGTTAGTTCTGCGAAAATATAACACTAACTGTAACCTATTATAAAAATATAACATAGTTGGTGGTTTTCTCGATTTAACCGTAGAGCGCTTACTCTCTTCGCTCCAAGATAATGTTTAAAAAGTGCAATAACTACTAAAGGAGGGAAATTCAGCACTAAATATTTTTCTCATATTATAATTCAAAGTAATATTTATATTTAAAGCATAATTCAAAATACGATTAAATACACAACAATTGAGATATAAATATATTTTTCTATATTATAAATGAATATTCAGTATACCGATATAAACAGCATTATAACAGCTTAAGAATAGTTATATTGTTCAATAACTAAATAGATTGTGAAAGGCATTTTTCAAAAGGAATTAAACGAACTTGTTTGTCTGTCTTTTAAAACAAAATTTTACGAACTAATCTCTTTTTATAAGTAATATTAAATAAATACTTTATACGAATGCAAAATTCCATTGAAACTACTGTAGCTACGTTGGAAATTCGCACTGTTACTAGCTGGAATAATCAAATTCGAAACAGACAATAGAAAAACTAGCTCTTTAAATTTCCGGTAACTACTTTAACAAAAAATCTAATTATAGAGTGTTCAAACATTTGTTGTTCTTCTTATAAAAATGACTTATTTAGCCTACTAACGATATAAATATTGGTTTAGTAATATCTTCGTCCAAATTAATAGTTTTTAATTTACACATTGTTTTGAAACCGTGTCTTATCCAAGACCTATGTCAATGGAATGTATAATAGCAAAACATTTTTGATGTACAAAACTAAATCAAACACTATTACTTCAGTTACATTTTGAAAAATGTTTTAATTTTACAAATATTTGGTTAAATCTTGAATGAACTATGGTATTTTTCCAACAGTATTTTGTGGAAATGTGTAATTAATTTTTAACGAGCAGTTTTATTATAAATCTTATTAATATATTTCAGTCCCATATCGGACGCCTCCTCAGGTGGTGGATAGGGGAACGCCTCTCAGGTATGAGTGGTACCGGGGAAATCAATTACTCAGGGCGTATCTTCTTATAGGCCAATATCATTGTTACTATAATGGCGAAATTATTTTAAAAACTGTTTGTCAAAAGATTAAGCACCATTATTTCCCAATGCAGTAATTTACTCCCATCCCATCAGTCTGGTTTTAGGAATCAGCATTCTACCATTGATCAAATCCACAGAACTACCGATGTCATAGAGAAATCATTTGAAAATTTAAAAATTTGCTCAGTTGTGTTCCTCGACGTTCAGAATTCATTCGATAAAGTGTGGTATTCTGGAATGATCACAAAACTTCAAAAACTACTTCCACAAGGCCACAGTATGTTATTAGAATCAAATCTATCTCATATTTTTTTCAGGGTAAAGCAAGAAGAAGCATACTCCGATTTAAAAGAGATTAAGGTAAGTGCTCCGCAAAGTAGTGTTTTGGGACCATTACTCTATCTTACCTATAAAAGAGATATTCCTACACATAGATTCCCAGATACTTATATTGGTACTTTCATTGATGGCACTGCCGTGCTTTCTGTAGGCGATGCAATGAGCAGCCAACAGAAGAAATAGATCATATACACCGTTGGGCTTAAATATGGCGCATAAAACTTAATGAATCTAAGTCAGTCCACGTTAATTATACAAATAAAAAGATGCATAATCATATACATATTATCGTCAACGGTGCTTTGATCCCACACTCTAAACACAGCAAAATACCTAGGCATGGCTCTAGATGAAAGGCTTCGGTGGAAAAAGGATGTTAAAAAGAAATACGATGAACTGAACATCAGGTTAAGAAATATGTATTGGCTGTCGGGCAGAAAGTCGAAGTTAACCCTGCTCAGCAAGCTAAAGGTATATAACCAAGTGCTGAAACCCATATGTACTTATGGCATACATCAGCTATGGGGATGTGCTAGAAATGTCCATAGGCAAATTATTCAGAGATTCCAAAATAGAACATTGTGAATGATAACTCATGCACCATGGTATGTTCCTAATTTTGATCTACATAGGGATTTAAAAGTTAAAACTGTTGCTGAAGAAATATAAAAATCTGCCCAAAGCCATGAAAGACGGTTTAAAATTCACTTGAATGAGGAGGTGAGTAAGTTTCTCAATAACGATGAACTTCATAGTTGACTCAAGAGGACTAAGCCTTTTGAGCTAACATCATTATATCAACCTACTAGGAGCACCGATGGGTTAACCTACCTGGACTGAATTTGTATATAGTATGTTATTAGATTTATGCTGATTAGTTTTTAGAACTATTTGCAGTAAAAAACTTTAAATAAATAAAATTTTATAAATAAATAAAATACATACATATATAAATATATTTCTGAATGCAATATTATTCTAGTGTGGTACTCTTTATTCTTTAACATCCTGCTAAAATTTATGTTTGTCTGAAGGGAGTCACACTATTTCCCGAACAATACTGATATATACTGCCCTTTTTATATTAAGAGGGTTGTTGAAGAGGGGAGAGAAAATCGTTTATTGTTTGATTTGTTTTATGTTTTTTGTTATATTATTGATCTATACAGTATGGTTTACTATCTATTTGCGAGTGATTTGGTGTTTTTATTGTATACTTTTGTCTTCAAATAGTACAATTGTTTCTTTGACCTTGAACATTACAAGTGTTCTGTTGTGATTATTATTAAACTGCAGATATTTCCAATGCGGCTTAACAGTAGCTCAAGAAGGATAGGTCAGATTAAATATTTGGATTATTAGTCATTTTTCCTAAAAAAAAAAACAAAATTGGATTTAAATTCGTTTGTTTTAAATTTTTTTCAGCTACACTGTCTAGTTCTTTTATTAAATCTTTCCAAAGTGCAAGTTCTTTGTAAAGTAAAATTACAAAATAGCGATAGTTTCACTGATGGGAATAAGAGCTTATTGAACTATTTTAAATTATACATTGTATTTTTATACAGCTGAGGAATGAGCGTATATAATTTCAATGTATTCTGAATATTGAGAATTAGAATTTTGATTTGTGGAATTATTGTAAAGCATAAAAGTTAAATTCCAGGCGATGATATATTAGACATTATTGTTTACCTTAAACACGAAATAATACTAATTTATGATATATTCTTTGTTTTAAATAATTTCTTTAGCATAACTAAAAAATAATGTTAAATACAACTAAAATTTATATATATGTATATTCTTGTCATCAAGTTATGAGTTGTAGAAAGTATGTGAGTTATGTGGAATTATTCTGCATATCATTCGTAACATATCGAACATAATTTAATATTGGTTTAAGTTTTGTTCAATTTCACTATGAACCTTATTACATTTACATTTATCTGAAAATCTATATTTTTATTGTTGGAAAATCTACGAAAAGTCTCCAATTTGAATAATTTGTTAAACGGTAAGCCTACATCATTAGCAATGTTTGGTAAAATTTTGATTTCTGTTAATAAAATATTGTCCTACGAAAGTTATTAAATATTTACAAAAAACTTTTTTTTTTTTGTTTAAGTTGGTCTATTTTCAACTTACCGAAAGTATATTTTTTTTACGTGTACTTTTAAAAATAAACTTCAAATAATGCATTTCTTTCACTTTGATTTAATGACGTTTTAGTTTCAACCAAGGGTCTAAACCAATTTGTATACTCACTAAATTTACTTCACAGGTACTTATTAAACAAATATTTTATGATTTATTACTAATACATGTTTTATGGTATAATTTAATTTAATGTGCTAAATGTATTGTTCATTTCAATATTTTACTATCTATATACAATATATCACATCCTCATGTAATATTATCATAAAATATCATCATTAAATAATATAATAAAGCAATAATATTTTAATATTATAATAATAGAATAATTTAATTGAAGTAAATTAAATAGAATAGTACAATACCATATATTATTATGTCAGTAACCTCTTTTCGTTAATTTATTTGACGAGTTTCATAATGTCTATTCCATCATCAGAATTGCTCATTGAATGGAGATTGTCAAAGCATTAAGTAAAAATATGTAAATACATAAAACAACAACACATTTAGAACATAGTTAAAAGGTGTTCTCCTTATGGCTATCGGATGTTGACTGCCTATCCGTTATATGTTCACACTCGGAACTATTATTTACCGCGGGCTCTCTGGCTCCTTATCGTTGTTTCAAAGTTGGTGTTTGAGTTAAAATGAAGTTGGTCATGGAAAAGTTCAAAATTTAAAAGGCACTTGAAGTAGAAAACAAATAACCAATGAATCAAATTATAATATATGCTGTTATATAATCTGTATTTCATTACCACTTTAGTGTATAATACATATTTTGTGTATAATACAAGTGGTTAAAATGCCAGTGATAAGATCAAACTAAAATATGCCCAGAGCGGTTTATTCTTTGGATTATAGTTTTTAATTTCTTCTCCATTCTCATGATTATAAATTCTAATCCCTTTTGGATATTAATTTTTAAAATAAAAACTTAGTCTATGCTTCCAATCAATTTTAGAATGTTCAGGCATCGATCGGTTTATAATATTGGTTTAAGAAGTACCAATATATACATACAACTATGTTGGTCTGCCTGAAATACCTTGTTCCTTCCTATCACTGTCTTCACGGTCAGACAATTTTAGGACACAGTTATCGTCTGAACAAGTTTACAAATCAGAAACAGCACTAAAATCAACATAAATATAGCAAGTAAAATGTCTAAACGGACAGAACTAGAAAAGCAATAATATTCTCTCATAATTCCAGCAACGATTCAGAAAAGTCATTCAAATTTAAATAATGTAATATTTCTTTGATATCACCTGGTCTAAATTTATTTACCATTTAATCATAAAATACACAAAATCTATTACAATAAATTGATAAAATTAAAGCACAAATTCAAAGCTGCAAGACTTGATCAGAACGAAAACTTATTTAGTTATATCGTACAAAAACAGGCAAATTTATTCCGAGGATTTTTATCATTGGCTTTTCAAAGGTAAAACTTATTAGCTTCTGTGACCAGTTTTGCGTTTGGTAGATTGTGTAAACAAAATCCATGGAAGTCGTTACAATATGTGATTATGACGCTGTAAATCCAACCAGATAGTCTCAATTGTGACAACGGACACTTCTAGGGTTAAAAATAATCCATATAAACCGTCAACTTTTGCTAGATATTGGCTATAAAACATAACAAACGTGAATTCCTAGAAAAAAAGTAAGCACTATAATTTAACCTCAAAATAATGTCGAGCAACTGTTAAAATGCTTTATCAAACAGAACTAAATTTCTCTAAAAATTAAGACGGTTTATTCTTGCTGTAGGTAAGCAATCCACATATATGTATATGGGGTGTGTAGGTAACATAAAGCAAATCCATATACATAAACACATAAAGTATTAAAGAATAGGTAGACTAACAATAAATAATTTTTGAAATAGCTGTTTAAAATCTTTAAATACTACTTACAACAGTTATCAAATATTTGGGTTGCTTTTCTTCACGGATACATGTTATTTGCCTATTACCACCATATTATTTAAATTATAAATATATACAAAAATAGTGTGACCAAATAAAATGAATAATTTTAGGTAAATCTAGACGTAAATCTTACGTCATCAATTTCGGTCATATAGAAAAGTACTGCTTTAAGTTAATTAAATATATATTACCTTAAAATATTTTGTAGACATAATATATTGAATGCACATTTCTAAATTTAGTGAGTCATATTACAACAATTATATCAAATTACAATTTAAACACTGCAAGAACTATTAACAATCAATAGACAATGAAAGAAAACAGCAATATAAGTTTCAATAATGTGTTTTTGTTAGACCCACTTTGAGCCAAACATCTCCACCATTACAACTCCCTGTATTGAATTTATTTTAGAATTACATGAAGAAATAAGATACAGAACACAAAATTATATACATATATAAATTGTTTACTAATTAAAAATAAAACTAACAACATTATGTACAAATGTTATTCCATAACGATAACAATACATTTTACTCAATACAAACATTGAAGTATAATATTTGGTTATCTTTTCTAGTTACGTTTTAAAGAGATAAAAGTGTCTGGCATAAACTGTATAGACAGATATACAGGGATTTATGAAGAGATACGATACACAATGCTACTCTGAATGGGAGATTTATAGCCATATATCATAGTCAAAACTTGTTCAGAAATATAAAACAAGAATATTTAAAAATAGATAATGTTTAACATTTGAATGTACAAACCATTGCTGATGTACTGCGAACTTAATTTCAATTAAATGATATTATCAGAATTCCATGAAACTTAAGATAGCGTTTTAGAACCATATACAGATATTTTAATAACACAAATATACAGGCAGAATCAGACCAACCGTGCCAAATGTATAGAGATTTAACCAAATGAGCTACAGCCTTCGTTTTTAACTTAAACCAACCTATTTTGACCCAGATAATTCAGTAAAAATGTTTTCAAATATCAAAAATGCCCCAAATGGTTCTCTTTGGGATTGAGGGTCGATTTTAGAAAAATTTCAAATGTAAAGGTAGGTCGATTGATACCTCATTTTATAAAATAGGTCTCTCTGTTCAGTGATCATTTTGGAAAAACAGTTTTAACTTATCTTACTGCGTATGTACAGGGTGCTCCAAAACGTCACAAAAAGTTGTGTCTTACAGTTAGTTTTATTGTTACCATACAACAAATCCTACGTAAACCAAATCTTTATCCTGGATTCCTGAGAAGATACCCTTTCCAAAAATATGCTAAATAATTTTCAAATTTTAAAAATACATACAATTTGTAACGAAAAACAGATTAAAACTCAAAAACTTCAAATAGTAACATTAGTCGTAAAGCATATAATTAAAAAGGTCTTCCAGAAAACAAATTATTTGTATTTAAAGTGTGACTTTATCTCTAACCGTTTCAAAATGGCGCACCTGGGAAACTTATTTTTCGCACGGGTGGTCTCTGATTCACACGGTATACGTAGCTGCATATAGGTCGCGTAAGTTGAATCTGGAGATTGTGAATCATTTTGTTACATAATACACATAAGTTTTGGATACACTTTTAAAATTAGCTCGACGTCCTTAATTTAATACAATAACATTTTAAATATTCAACTATTATTAAGTCGATCTTTGAGATTTAACGTAATACACTCCAGTTTTTCTGTAGACCCTAATCTTGTAACATTATTTGTATCATTTTGTTTAATCATATCAGTGAAACTTGTACTAAATAAAGTATTTATTGGTATGTGAAAAAGCTCTCCAAACAATTATATATTTTGCCTTAAAAAATTCGTCCATTCTATCGCTTGGTCTTCATTCTTCCTTTTTGTAAAGCTTTAAGTTCCTTTGCCTTACTTATTTTATATTCACTGCACAACTAAATCTTGTTAATCAAACATATTTTTACTAACCTACATTAAACAATCTAGATTGGAAATGGACATTGATTTTTAAATAATCGGGTATTTATAATATAAATTATTTCAATACATATATCATAGTTTATTTATTATTACTTATTATAAGTAAATCGGTCATACTGTTTGTTTCGTTGAGACAGTAAACACAGGTTTTAAAACAATAAATATAAAGACTTAATTAATTGTTTTAAAATCATTTATGTTTTGTTTTCTATAATGTGAGAAATACAAATTAAAATTCTAAGACAATTTAAGATGCATAAATAACAAAAATTAACAATGAAAAGTTGATTGTTGTGCTATCAGTATTATACATTGGCGTCAATATAACTTTTAACACTTACTCTTAAAGACTCAAACATAAGTATTTTATTCACAGTAAATTACTATTGTGTAGAATTTTTATTTATAAAAAATACTGTCTTCTTCCCTTGGTTAGATTGAGTGTTAAATTTGATTTTAAACAACTTTATAATATATTTATGATCTTAATAAGTCCGCGAGAAATCGTTATCCTATCGTTACTGAACATTTTTTGTTTCTTGAGCTTTTATATTTTACAATTTCAAAATAAACTAATTTTTAGTGGCATATTTGAATTCTTTGAAGTTGCTTCTACAAAAAATCTATTGATCACTTTAGGATTGGAGTTCATTTAATATTTTTGGCGAATTTTTAAATATATGCTTGCAAAACGCTAAAAACGGGCTGGCCAATTTTAGCTTTAACCATGCCAGTTCCAGAGTTAAATAGTTTTCATATTATATTAACGATTCAGACAACTTATATAATGTTTATTATTACAATAAAGTTCTATGTACGTCCAACTGTTAAAAATACATGTTTTATTTTAATTTAACTATATTTTACAATCTACTATAACTATTATTTTAATTTTATAATATTTAAACCATGACCACTGGAACGGAATTTTTCCTATAAGCGAAAATATTGCTCTTGCTCTTGAAACTTTCTCTGAAGAGGTAAGAAACAATACAGCTTTAACTAACCTCAAACAAGAAAGTAATCATAAGCAACATGGCCTGGCAACAAATAGCTATGTAATTAGCTGTTATAACCGAAGTTGCTTTAATTTCAGTACTGTTTATGTTGTGAGTTAATTTAGTTTAATATTTAGAAATTGTTCATTTGAAATTTTGCAAACGATACGAACAATACATAAGCATAAACCAATTGTAATTATGTCTCTTAATTTAGTTACTAGGTTTATAACTTTCTAAAAGCAGTACTCACTACGGAACAAATATAAATCAAGATCATGGTCGTCTAATAACTTCCTTTAATACAAGGGAGGAAACTTTAACTAATGGTCTGGAAGTTCTATAGAACAAAGTGTATAATTAAAAGCAAGTTTGTTGACATCCGTTAAACTAACTTAATGATTGTTACCTTTGTTCAAAAGTTTAACAAAATTATCCTTTATTACAAGTCTTGTAATTAAGATAATTCGAATTAAATATTAATTTATTCATTTTAAATGTACATTTTCCCTTGCCTTAAAATCATGGTAGTAAAAGTATTATCTTTGCGGAATAGAACTTACTTTATATAGCACAGCAATGAATTTGGAAAATTTGAACAATATCCCTATAGTAGCAATATATATAAATATATAATATACTAAAATAGTTGGTAATATTTGTATATACTTTTATCTTACTTTGTTACAAATTATGCAGGTTACAGATGAACGTTAAATGACACTAAACAATAGTAGTTACTTTACTATTGATTTCAAAAAGAAATGTTATAGCTAACCACATTGTTAATGTAAATACAGTTCCCTTCTAGTAGTTTTGTCTTATATTGCAAAAGGTGGATGCAATAAACTTCTAATTAATTTAAAACGTATAATTGTTAAAATTTCTAATAATTTCTACATGTAATATTTTTCCATCATTGTGTTGATCCTATTTAAAGGAAGGATAGTAATAATCGCAATGTACACGCACTAACACGTGTTGTGACCAGAATAAATTACGCACCACTGAGCAATCTTTAAGCTGAGCTTATTAGATTAGGTTCCAGATTCATAATGAGTTATTGTAGTCACAAAGGCAGAAACTTAAGTCTACAGAAAGGTCAAGAAACATTTAGGTGAAATGGAAATAGTTTATTAATATGGAGATTCATTATTATTGTGTTGCATAGATTTTCGAATAAATATTTTGTAATAGAAAAGTGTGGTGTATCAAAATTTAATCACAAAATATGTTTCCCCTTCTTAAACTAATTCAAATATTAGTTCATTATATTAAAATTGCTTGCATATGGATTTAAACATTTTTACTGTAGCGTATTTAGACTTGGCTTTTATTCGATTTTTTTAACCAAAGACAAATTTAAGATTCATTTATTTCGGTTGCCTTTGTATAAGATAAACATGATTGTATTGAGTGTCTTTTAATGTTTCAATAAACAAACATAATAAGTTGTTTGAAATTTGCCCCTTATAAAAAATTTGTTTTCACCTGACATGTTTAAACATGTTTTACTTAATTGGCGCTTGTTTTAAGTTGAGTAAAAAACATTAAGTGATGTTACTAAGTATATAGTCTAAGCAATTTGTCTGTAGGAAAGACTCCTAACTTTGATCTTACAGACAGAAATCATTGTGGTTGATTTCAAACAATAAAGCAATATCACATCAGTATAATAGAAATTTATTAGGAATGATTCTACGATATTACTTACCATAGTAACCTAAGCGACGGGTCTGTAGCTCTCAGGGAAATTTATTACTCTGTTTGTATAGACAGAAATCATTGTGGTTGATTTAACACAATAAAGCAGTGTCACATCAGTAAAATATAAATTTGTTAGGAATGATTCTACGATATTACTTATTATAGTAACCTAAGCGACGGGTCTGTAGCTCTCAGGGAAATTTATTATTCTGTTTGTATAGACAGAAATCATTGTGGTTTACTTTAATAAATCAAGCATTATTCCATCTGTAAAAACGAAAAAAATGTAGGTTGTCGTACAATTTATAACTATTATTTATAAATAGAACATTTCAATTATCACCATCTTATAAAAAATAATTTGCTGAAAAAACCAATAACCTTTATGCCTAAGTTTATTATAGTTATAGTTTAATTCTATTTCTTTCTTTCAAATAGGCCTAGGAATACACATAGATGTTCCTGTTGTTTTTAGTCACTTAATAACAGGAGTTAGTTGATATTCTGGAAAGTGAGGTATTTATTTTAGGACATAAATGGTTTTAAATACTACTAACATAATTAAATATTAATTAGTTTCTTCAAACAAAGAATAATGATAATTTAGTAATTTAGTTAGTATGATCGTAAAAGTATTATTTTTTTTTAAGAATGTTTAGTTTGTTAAATAGTGGAAAGTATGCGAGTTGTATGTATGTGCATGAAACTGTGTGGTATATAAGTAAATTTAAGTTTTAAAATGTTACTCTTATGTGTATAAATAATCTAAAATTCTAACTTGTTTAAAATTTTAATTGTAATCCTATATTAATATAGTAGTGTAAATTTGATGAAAACTTTATCGGCTACTGCTCTCTTAACTTTGTCTTTGAACTATAATGAATTATGTATACTGCATAATGTGTTTTAAAACCACCTCACAGAAAGTTTGTTTTTATTTAAAATGCTATGAGTGTTATTGTGTTAAACGTAGCGTACCTAATGTAAACACAGAAGCTTTTAAGCATACATATTAATTAAAATATTAATTGCTTTATAAATACCTGGAATCACAAAAAATTTAAAATGTTTATTCACTGGACATAAAAGCGGATGGCTTGTTTCAAAAACAATGATATTAGTTGTTTTATCATAAAAGAAAAATATATAAAAAACACTTCTTACTGATTATTTAAATATATCAAAATAGAATTAAAATTATTTATTTTATAATAGTGCATCATATCCGAAAATAAAATATTTATCATCTCAAAAAACTAAATAGGTTTATTCAGTAGTAATATAATTAGTAATAACAATCGATGTTTAATAATAAATACGTTGGTCATAATATGATTTCTAGAGATTAAAACTTTTGTTTAATTCTTATTTAAAATACTTTACTTTAGGAATAATATTGTTGATAGCTATTAAAATTAGGCTATTTTGTAAGTATTATTATTATTCTACGATAAAACTATGATGTTTAGAGAACTGATTGCACAATACTTATTGCCTTATTATTAGTAAACCAGTTATCTTCTGCAGTATAATTTAGTTTTCTGAAGTTGGGTAAACATACAAACTACATAAGTGGACAATTTTATTAATATTTATTTTGAGATAAAAGTTTCGAAAATAAAAATGCACGCACACCAAATTCTGACATTTTAATACTCTAATGGATTTTAAGTGAAAATCGAAATAAAACTAATATTTTCTAAAAAATAATAATATTAGAAAATTTAATATAGGTTTGCTACTATATAGATTTATATGATATTTAAACTGTTCAAAGTTAGATGGAAATTCACAGTTCGTTTCTCTGACATGATTTAATTTAATTTAACACTTCAACTTACTAAGTTAACTAATGTTAGTAAGTTAACACTATTTTAATTAGTTATGTTTACAAATAACTCCTTAAAGAATCGAAATGATTTTATTATTTACAAGCAACAAACTTTTAGAATTTAATGTAGGCTAAATTGTAGTAAATTTAACAAATTTTTTAATACGTTATTCATAAAGTTTATAAAATTAGTCGTAAGCTTAACTAGGTTCTAGTAAAATAATAATATTTACAATAAAATCTTGTGAAATTTATTTAACACTACTAACCAAATTGAAGAGTTATATGTAAATTTAAGCACTTTTCATTTATTTTAAAATCCATGAAATACCACTATTAGTTTTAAATGTAGACTAAA
Organism: Philaenus spumarius; assembly: GCA_018207615.1. Taxonomy (NCBI): domain Eukaryota; kingdom Metazoa; phylum Arthropoda; class Insecta; order Hemiptera; family Aphrophoridae; genus Philaenus; species Philaenus spumarius. Next base: position 288,635 of record JAGFPH010000892.1, on the reverse strand, counting down.
TTTTATTAAATGAAAAACTGTAATAATACCATAAAACATAAGATTTTTTATGAACTTAAGAGTAGGCCTACACTTCAGTTTATAAACACTGAATCACTGATTTTCTGCACATAACCCAACCAACAATGAGGAATGATATATGTAACATTATATATTATTTAAATGTTTTTCTAATGGTTTAGTATAACCAGTGATTGATATTTATACATATTATGATCCTGATGTTGGTAGTGAAAATTATAAAACTCACATGTCTTTATGCATTATTGTAGCTTTCGATAAATATACTTGGCTGAGTATCTACGTTAATTCAATTTCAATTATACCTCTAACATCATTAATAGAACATTCAGGTTCTAATATTGTTTCTGTAAACAATTTCCAATAATGTTTGGATATGCTATAACCATTCATCGATCACAAGGATTATCTATGATACATCTGTTATTGATTTAGGTGTTGGTGAGTTTTCTGTTGGTTTATCTTACTTAACACTGCCACGATACTAATCACTCTCTGGTATATTATTAAAACCTGCTTTTAATTTTGAAAGACTGAACAAATTTTATAATTGTTTGGCTATAATTGGGCAATGGAATAAACTAAATAGACTTCTAAATATTGAAAATGAGACTTAAAGAATAAACTTAAAGTAAAAAACCTAAGTAATAAAACAGAATTTTTAAATTTAAAACCTAAAACAAAATTTGAAAATAACAAAGAAGTAAAAAAGGGCTAATTATTATTTACACTTTCTTCGTTAGCTTTGGAAAATGTTAAACAAGAATTCTATAATTATAACAACTAATAAAAAAAACGACAAAAAATTATCAAAAACATCGTAAATTTGTATTAATAAATAATAGTTCTGTTGAAAAGTTGAGTTCAGATTCGAAACTGTCTAGAGTCATCTCTAGTTTACAGTTTGCATTATTTAGTAATGAGTCGTTCTTAACTTTCTAATGATCAATTTTGTAATCAAACTTCTTACATAAAGAATATGATTGGAAAAATTTCAATTGTAAAAGTTATAAAATGATGATAAAATATCCTTTACATGATCAAATGCATTAAAAAAGAGTATTGTCATGACAATAAAAACAATGTTTGAAAATAAGATTCCATGAAATATTTCATTATGATAATTATTTATTGTTATATTTTGAAATTAATAATAAATATTTTATAATAGGCTTACCTTAAATTTGATTTTCCTAATCAACTAAATAAAAAAAAACTTTTTTAAACTTTAAAAATGTATAAATTTGTACTATATGTACAACATGCCTACCACATGCCTTGTACTATTAAATACATGTAAGTAGGGGACATGGTTCAGTTTTTATTATATTATAAGAAATTTAATCTAATACGTTTTTAGTCGATGCATTTTATTTTATTTGTTGATGAAGACTTCTATGTTTACTTCCCTTTTCTCTATCAATGTTTTATACTATACAGGCAGATCTTAAATTATATTATAAAGTATGCACTACTTATTTTAGTTTATAGTGGATGTGTGTTTAACATCATCTGCATAAACGGGACCATGTTTCGGGTTGTATATTGTGATCTGAGAAATCTGTTAGTTGGCTTATGTACACGTAGTAAAGATTATCTCCTTTTTTGTATATACAGAAAATCAATGTTTTTTTTTATTATAGTTGCTTTTAAATTCGAAATGGTAAAGTTTTTAATTCGCTACCTTAATAATAAATATACGTTTATAATCACAGAACGATATCTTTTATAATTTAGTTAATATTGTTTTCGTAATTTTATTCGGTAGATGACGGAAATTTTGGTGGTATTTAAATTTAAGAAATTCTTCTCCTTAAATGTAATTAGAAATTTTGTTACCTGTTGAAACCTAAGCTACTAATATATATTTTTTAAATCTATTAAATCATATAAACTTTTTTGTATTGTTCTTAACAATAGCTACTTAATATATATACTTACTTTTATCTATTGCAAGCGGCCCCCTATTTCCGTTTTAAAATTTGAAAGTATTTTCATAGCTATTAAAAATACTTCAAAAATTTTTAAGACAATCTGTATAGAATTAGGAATCTGCATCGGTTTATAAATATAAATGGGCTATGATCAATATTATTTTATACTTTTTAGTCCATTTACAAAATGCGGTATATATAAAATAAAATATGTATATAAACAATTAATTATTTTCTGCTTTTTCGTTTTCTGTGTGTTAAAGTTTGCAATTGTTTTAGCACATCTTGTTGAGATTATGACAGATACATGTATATAATTGCAGGTTTATTTCAATATATCTTTACCTGATTATTTCTGAAATATAAAACTGTTATACCTACCTACCAATAATATATCTAGTTATTTAATTTTTATTTCCATGGAAAATTTAAAGTTGTACCTAAAAATCGAACAAACATACAGACATACAAGAAATATAGTTAATATTTCATTGCCATCCAGTTTCATACTTTCTTGAGCTATGTTTAAAGTTTTAAGTATCTAGGCCCTAGATTATAGGGCATTTAATTAAAAATCGGTTGTTTTTCAAACATTTTTTTACAACTTTTGTTAATAAATCCATACAGGGATAATTATTGACATGTTTGGTGCAAATTTGTTCGAAATCGATCGAATAGTTTTCTCTCTAGCTTTGTATACATACAGTCAGACATACAGACAGACGGAAATTTTGTAAAAACCACTTTTTTGGACTAAGGGGGTCCCAAAACTGATATTTCCACAAAAACATAGATTTTTTGTGATCACTATACTTTCTCTACACTATATACTATAATGAGAAAGTAAAAGTAAAATAAATATTTCTAAGATTGTAATTAATTATTTTACTTACAAGGTTTTAAACGTTAGTTTATATTATTTGTCATCTTACTGCAGTTGGACTTTATAGACTACTAGTTTTTAACTGGCAGTACTGTTATTTGTAAATTATTGTGATTGCAGCATTGATATGGATCGCCTTATAAAATCATTTTCAAATGTTATTTTTTCTTCTTGTTTGCACGTTTAATTCAATATAAACAGCAAATGGTCTTTGTTTCAGTATACACTATAAGAATTCCAACAAACTAGTGTGATAATATGACATGTATTATTAACTATATATTCAATACACTGCAAAGGTTAAAGAAGATAATCTAATTATTTTATGTTTTCTAGAAATCATATTAGACTATCTACTTTCAGTATTTTTTGTTATTATTTATTTGTAAAATATATTTTTTAACTGAGAAATTTTATTTTATTTCAACTTAGTTTCATTATAATTTAATACATTCGTTTAAATATTAGTCATATTTTATCTATCATAACAAGTACAGGAATGATTCAATGGTTTCATTTGTTAACTTTTTAAATAAAGATTTATACATCTATAATTATTATATACCAAACAAAGTGTGCTTGATTTGTGAGTTAGTTATTTTTGTTGAGTTATGTTGATGTAATGGTTATTTGTGATTGACATGATAATGTGCAGTAATCTTCTTCACTTTCAAAAATATGTTGCTTTTATTAATAAGTTATTTTTTCTGATATTTTCATTAACTAAAATAATTATCGTAGGTGAAAAAACACTAGGGTTTAATAAAAACTTAAATCACCGATAATTTGAAGTAAATGATGTGTTAATTTTTTTTGGTTTTTATTAAGAATTAGTATATATACTAATTTAAGTTATGTGCATTTAAATTAAATTCTGCTTGTTATAAAGTTATATTGTTAAGCAAGAAACATAATATTTAAGTTAGTAAGAGAGAAAGAAGAAATAATTACTTCAACAAGACTAAAGTTTGTACAAAACCCAAACTTCGTATATCTTTAACAAAGGACTTATCATATACTTAGCTCTTGTTAAAATTAGTTTATCAACACGTGTTCAAAGTAAAACAATAATTAAATATTATTATTATCCTGCGCCAGATACCTCAATATCAGGATTACCAGTAACCGCTGCTAATAACTGTAGGATTTCTTGGGTTTCACTAATAGACAAATAATTACTTATCATATTATCAAAATAATAGATTTACCGTATCTGAGTTAGTTAAAATCTATTTTACAATTAATTCTTAGATATTTACTCAGAAAATGCACTAGGACTAAAAGCATTACAATACGATATTAGTCAAGAATTAACGCTACTAACAATATTATTACGCAAATTTGATGGGGAATATTCCAATCACTTTGAAAATAAAACCATGTTTGACCATAAAATGCCAACAGTCGCTGAATTAATTGCTTTATTACAAGAGGAATGAATTTACTTAGACGCGTTTGCTACGCTTTCTGCTTATACAAAACATATAATCTATAGTAAATTTACTTCTGTAAAATCGCAAGCAGATTAAACAAACCAAATATGTACACAACATATATAACACTAAAACAAATTCGCAAAACACATATTGTAAACAAAATTCTCAAAACCTTTAAAATGCAATGATTTTCAGAAATTATCTCCAAAGGATAGATTTGAATTCGCTCAAAAAATGTTATATTGTATTTATTGCTTATCCACTTTACAAATGAACACAACAAAATATTACCATAACGGTCTAATATGTAACAAAATACACAACTCTCTGTTACATTTAAATACTTTTAACGCAAGAAATTTTCGGTTCTCTAAACCTCATCGCCTAAACAAACAGACCATTCAATTGTAAACAATCAAACACTTGAATCATTGTAATAATATTTAAATGTAACGCTACTTGGCTTGTCATAATTCTTGGTACTGCAAAAGCTGTGTTGTCTTCTGTTAATGGAAGATCGCAAAAACTCTTCACAGCTCTATTAGACACAGGAAGTCAAACTTTGCAAATAATAGAAAATTTCTCTTTTTCATTATGAATGTCAATTGAACAATCTTCTCTATTGCTAAAAGGGATTTATAATACTATGACGCCTATTAAAGGATTAGACGAAGTGATTATATATCCTTTGTGTGGAACTGTATTGATTCAAAATCACTTGGTAATTGTTTTCGAAAATATTTCTTCTGGTTTACCTCAATGGGCATTCGGTATGAATAGCAACTTAAAATGTTTAAAACCAGCTGATCCGCAATTTAATAAACAAAATCATTAATCTTTTAATTGGTTCAGATTTTGTTGGTTCAGTTGTAACCGGAAATAAAATTAATTAATTACAAAACTACAATACAACATTAGAATCAATAGGTCACTTTTACTAGGTTCAATGGAAAATGTTTCGCATACACACTATAAAATGTTAATGATTACCACTTCACAATTAGACTGAAAATTTACTGGTAAAAATAAATTTAGAATTGGAAAAAACTCTTCTAGAAGAACAGCAAATGTAATTAAATAGAATGTGAAAATCACATATATACCACTTCCGTTCCATTGAAAACAACTTCCGCCATCCTCGACACATCTTTTGAGATAGCAAATAGGGATTCCCTACAGATAAAAAAAAAATTAGACCCTGAATCTGTTTTTAAATCCACTTACATTGATTTTATGAACGAATATTTTAACATAGGTCATACGAAATTGATAGACGATTCTGTACTTCAAGATAAACACTATTTTTTATCACATCACGCGGTTCTAAAGGAGAGAAAACGTTCATTTAAGCTTCGCCTTGTGTTTGACGGAAGTGCAAAACCAACAATGGAATTTCTTCAAATGACATCCTTTATTGTGGACCTAAATTACAGAACATCAGTATTGACTTTATATATTAATATCGCAGACATAATATGATGTTCTCTTGTGATATCAGACAAATGAATCATCAAATCAAAAAAATATATGACCTATTTACCTTATCAGATAATATTATGGAGACCTGATAAACCCCTTCCTATTTCAATATACTAATTGACTACCATAACTAATGGTTTAAAACCCGCACCCTACCTCGCTATACGCACGCTCAATCAATTAGCTGTCGACGCAGGTGAGAACTTTCCTATAGCGGCCAAAATAATTCAAAACAACATTTATGCTGACTATGTTGTTACCAGTTCGAATGGCATTCACACCGCTAGGGAATTGCAACAGGAACTAATCGCGTTACTAGATAAATGCCAATTCTAACTCCGGAAATGGTCGACTAATGCTCTAGAATTACTTTCTTCGCTACCGGAAAACTATTCAGACACAATTTTATTTTGAATCACAAAATCAACAGGATTAATAGGATTAAAATGGACTCTTTATAATGATGAATTTTAGCATAACATACCATACCATACATTCACAAAAAGCTTGATTTTGTTTATAATCGCACGTATTTACTATCTTTGTGTATGGGCAACGGCAGTTATTTTTCATGCATACACATTTCATGGACTTTAGGAGTATCTTGGGATGAAAAAGTACCCGACAATATAATTAAAAATTGAAAAAAAAACTTTGCTCGTGATTTACCAAAAATAGCAAACATTCGAAATCAACGATGTATTAACCATTCGAATGCAATCGATTTACAATTACCCAGTGTTTGCGAGCCATCAGAGCAAGGCTCCGCCGCAATAATTTATTTACGTGTCACTGATAATAACCAAACCGTCGAAACTCACATTTTCATGGCAAAATTTAAGGTAGTTTCGTTGAAACGAACATCGTTATCTCGCTAGGAGTTATGTACTTAGTAGAAAAGCCAATGCAACATTGTACTGAAATTATTTCACCTTTAAATACAATCGATTTAATCCGTTGTTGGTCAGATTCTTTAGTAATGCTAGCATGGATTATATTGCCTAAGTCAGATTCAAAATTTGGGGTCTTCGGGAATACTGGTTAAACGTCCCAACATGTCTCAACACATCCGTCGGTGCCACTCGCGCAACATTGGTCTTCACCTTTTTTAAATGCTTCGGGCATTATACCCGAATTACTCTCAAACCCGCTCCACGTCAGAGTCTCATCAACTATATAATTAAGGGACCATTTAACTAAAATGTCAACTTAAAATTCAATAATAAAAGTTTTAACATGTGCCTTAAGATCTATCACTAAGATCTGGAGTGGTAAAACCAAAACGATAAATAAATTACCACTAACGCTTAAATAAACAAATTGACAATAACGAAACGTGTATCTTCAAATTAATACGTTTCGCAGAAGAATCCAAATTATTACAAAATAACCATGAATCAAAAGGTTAAAATATTTACGCCATTTTAGGACAACATTGGTTTGTGTAACTAGTGTGTAGCTTTGAATAACTACATACGCTTCAACAACGAGTGAAGTAGGCAATGCTCACAGACAACTTAAAATATTATAGACCTAGTATTAGTCTACGAGCACAAAGGCACACCCGCTTTCCTGGCCAATGGGTCACATCTTACAAACTCATCCTGGGCTTGATGCCAGGATCAGTACGGGTGGTTACCATCAAACCCTCATCTGCTATTTTCACCAGACCTTAGGCCTGGACTGCAAGAGCTTACGAAACGCTGCCGATCGTCTGCCTCCATTTTCAGTACCAATAGCTTTATATTATGTGGACTACACGTGAGTTTTGTCTACCTGGTGAAGACTCGAAATTGGAGCGTTTGGCTGATCGTACGCCTCTGGAGGCGTAAAATACGCACGCGGATCATCGGCGCACCAGACTACACGTAGCGGCAACGTTTATTTCTCCCATGCTTTGGTACCTCCCTCCACTCACTGGAATTTTTCCATGTTGAGCCAAACTTAAGACAGAGTCAGAGCAAGTCTTTCGGCTGGCTCAATACTTCTCCTCATAGCAGTATGTATTTTAACTAATAACTCACTGGTCAAACCAAACAGTTCGTCAAACGATTCCACTTGCATACGATACAACTGAAAAAAATTATCTGCTTACATTCAATGGGTATTAAACATTATTTGAAACTGCCTTGTTACCAAACGGCTTGATAATGTTGGGTGTGACCACCAACGCCTCTTTGCACGACGTTTCTTCTTAAAAACATCCTGCAACATCAGCAACACATCCGAACTGTATTGTGTCCATATTGGAACTTGATAGATTAAAACAATGGTCCAAATGGCGGTCACATTGTGCGCGCACAATCTGCAGCGTTTTATACGTTCGTTTAGTCAAAGCCTCGCGTTCAATCCGCCGGTGATTGTCGGCTTCATGTAGTCCATCACATTTTGCCCCGTACTATAGCAGCGTTTTGTACGGTCTTGTTGTCTAGGCCTTACGTTAAAGTTTTCAAGCTATCACTAGACGAAACTTCAGTGGCAGCTTCAACTTAAACGTTACTTACTCTATCGCTCTCTCACAACCTGTAATTTTATTTCCATTCTTCAAAACTTATTACTATCTTTGTTTGTTGGAACATTGTTTAAATTGTGTCTATGTTGAATACTTCTGTAAATAACATATGAAAGAGCAAATAGCGTTTGATTTGTCGACGGTCTCTAGCGCCAACTGATTTCGGGGGCAGACGAGTCTCGAAGAGAGATCACCAGATCTTCATACATAATTCTAGCTGCATATATTATGCACGTTATTAGAGCCCCAGTTTATTTAAGTTTAAAAGGAATTACTTTTTTTATTTATTTATTTTTATTTTGTCAACCCATTATAAATATTAATTTTTGTAAAAGGATTAATTTTATTTTATTTGACTTAATTAGTATTGAAATTATATCATTTTGTGAACTGTTATATTTTGTTGTGAGTTTTTGCTGAGAACAGTTTAAGTGCTACAACGCTTCCCAGTTAACTATGAATTCTGTACGTACTTTATGCAATATAATTATTCTGTAACTTACATGAATATCAGAGTTTTTTTTATCTGCTTTCTCCTCAAAGCAGTGGTCCCGAAATCATAAATAATAAACCAATTTTGTTATTGCTTTATCAAACGTTTAAAATTTATTTTTTAAAGTTGTAATAATATAAAGATGAGCCATGGTAGTGATCAAACATATTATTACAAAAATATCGGTTACTTACTCAAATGGCAATATAAAAAACATGTCTAAGAACAATATGACTTTGATGAATATGAGTGTAGTAAGTTATTAATTTACGTCGTTAAATACAACACTAGTAATAACACAGGGCGTCAACGTTGATAAAATATACAACCCTCATTATTTTTGCTTTACTATTGAAATTAAAACTATTTTTACGATTACTTATTTTATCATTCGTATACTTTACTAAATTAAGAAAAGACGACTGATATTTTAAATAAAATACAATGGTGTGCTTTATTCTAAATCATTAAGCTATACAACTAAATAGCGTTTTGAAATAAACTTATTATTAAATCAAATTTAATTAATACTACCTATCAGAAAATGTCTTACCTTAAATATAATCCTACTAGCTTGATATAGAGTAAATATTTTGAACTAAACTGTCTGCAAAAGAAACTGATCAATCATTATCGACAATGTGGATTCATTTAACTTTGATCGCAAATTTATTCAAAATAAAAATTATCCAAATATCGTGTAATTAATTAATTCATAACGGCGATTAAGAAAATTATTGAAACAAAGTAATTGGCATTACTAGGTATTATGTAAAACTTAGGAAATAATGCATGCTACGTTATTTAGATACATTATATTTTTACCTGATAAATTACTAACAAAACAACAAACTGAAATGTTCCAATAAAACTTGTACAAGGGCGGAAGCGGTACCACAATTAAATCCTTCCGACTGGCTGATAGAAACCAATTATAATTCCAACTCTGATGTATTGAAACACAATTAGCTGTAAATACGTTTCATGGTCTATGCTTAGCGCACTGGAAATATTTTACAGAAATACAACTGCAGTAGGTAAAGGTTATAATAATAAATACTATCCAAACTGCTTTGAAACATGAAATTTTAGTGAAACTAACATTGACAAGATGTGCACTAATTCGTAACTTATATAAACAAACTTATGAACGTTTCGAGACTAAAAATCTACTCCCTATCAAAACAAAATATAACACGTATATAAACTAAATATAAAACAGAATGCGAGAAATAAAGCCAAATATCATCAAAATTAGAAGCAAATTTTTAAACAACATTTTCTAAGCTTATTGGATTATTTCGTAGAACAGGTTTAAAAATGAATATTCAGTAATCACTTTATAATACATTGATATGTTTCAAATTAAAATAAATGTCAGGCAAAAACAATATTTCTAAAGATTGGATGTAATAAATCCTACATTATGTTTATAGAATTTATTACGTTTGATGACGAACAAAAATCATTTGACAAATACCATTCATTGTTCAATTAAAAAAGTGCTATTGATTGAGTTTTGGTAAACTTTAATATGATGTTCAAGTTTTTCATAACGTGCTTAATTAAATATTAGGCAAATGTTTCGGTTATATTTCAAATTGGTAATTGTTTAAGACTATTGAAGGAGTTGCTGCTTGGTGGGTTAATTCTCTCTATTTGATTAACTCTCTTGGTGACTAAGAGGACTAAACGGGGTTTGTATTTTTACATAATGAACTCCAAATAATAATTTAAAGATTTTATTGAAAGAGTTATACGATTCCTTGACATGTTTATATATAAATTCAAGAATTTTAACGAACGCAGTTATTTTATTGTATGTCTTTGAGAAAGTAATATAATAGACATACAAATATTTTATTAAATGTATTGCATTGTATTAGGCTTCAGACAATTATTTTCGACGTAACTGTGCCTTTAGTTGTATGGTTGTGTAGCTGAATTAACAAAAATAATTTAAAATATATACAAAGTTGGAAACCGTAAGTTTGCTTTCCGACAAGCAAAATACAGTGCTCTTTGCCATAGGAAATATTTATCTAATTTTAATAGGTTTTAAGGTTTTTAATAAATATGCCTTTACACATGAAAAGAGTGAGTTGTAGAGCTTAATTAATGAGTAATTGTGTATAAGGAAAAGTAGCTAAGGATTTTAAAGTATAACTGCATTATGACGAATAAGGCATATTTTTACACAAGAAAGACACTTTTTAATTAAAAATATGTATTTATACAATAAAATTAAAGGAAAATACAGGTTTAAAAACTGAGAAAAAGTTCTGATCTCCAAAAATATTAAGAACTCATTGCCAGTTAATAGATGGAAATTAGTTAAGTATTTAAATAATAAGCCTTCAAATGGTAACGATAAATCTAATATGGGGATCATTGGATTTACTTATTATCTGAAGATTTTAATATTTGCTGATTTAAATGTATTAACAAAGTTTAGGATATTATTGATAACTTGATTAACAAAAAACAAACGTAGTTATTAGGACTTTATTGGTAAAAAATAGAGATGAGCCTTTCAAGTAGCACTTTTACTACAGCATGTAAGGGTAGAAAATCTTTTGAAAAGTAAAACACAAATTTCTTTATGTCTATGGCTTTCATTCCCTAGTCATTAAAATTGGGTGTTTATGATGTCTGAGATGTATTAATCTATTTATTGCTTCCATAAACGAATGTTGTTTTCCTGATTTAAATACATTATATTATCATAATACCAATATAAAAGAAAGGTTCTAAGTAAGATTTTAATATTTATAGATCCGATTCCATAATGCCTGTAGTTATAAACTTGTTTTGATGCTCTTATTAAAAATATTATAGTTTAAAATTTAAAAAAGAAAAAAAGCACTTAACTTAGACGAAGTTTATGTTTATATTTAAATTCATATTACGTACTATGACGATGTCATGCATTTTATTTTTCAACATTAAATACTGATTTGATTTTATGTAGCTCAACTATAATATACAGCATTCAACCCAGTCTTAAGATATTGAACTCAAACTTTGTATACCTATTTATTTGTATAAACTTAATAAAATAGGTCCCAGTTTTGTAATTGCAGTAATTGTTGCTATCTTTGACCCTAAACGCAAAATTCGGACTCAAAAAAGACGACTTACAGGGGACCTATTCTATTATTTCTCTGCTCCTGTTACGTAATTTAAATTAAATTTTACACCTTAATTAACATCCTACATATTTCAATAGGGATTCGTTTCTGTGCGTAATCTAAAACATGGGTGAAATCTTTCGAGAGCTGTAACTCTCTAAAGAAGCATTTCCGGACCAATGAATAGGCCTATATAAACTTTTTTCATTATTTTTTGCTAGTGGAATCAGCTCAGAAAGTGCTCGGAACATTATGAAAATAACTTATTATTTTAGCTCATAATAACATTAAAATATTTAGTTTCTATAGTAATTCTGGGTATTGTTTACAACTACCAAGAAATACATTTTTCGTTTTTGTTTTTTCACTCTGTAATCCTTCGAGTTACAAAAAAAAAAAAAAAAAAGTGTTTGTCATTAAAAAAGTTAACATTTTCGTCTCTTGTAATTTGTTTTGTAAAGTCTTAGATATTTGACATTAAAAATTATAAACGGCCGCCATTTTGGAAATACTTAAAATAATTTTCTAATTTTCGTACATTGATAAAAGGTTACGCAACAAATAAGTATACGAAGTTTGATCTCAATATCTTTTTAACTTCTAAAAATATTAAGATTTTTTTAAAAAACACATACAGACAGACAGACGAAAAATAAGCTCCGTAGACCCATGTTTATATTGTGAAATATGATTGTCTGGATCCTAGGAACATATCCACGAAAGGGGTCCAGAGAGTTCGGGGACACCCTGTATAATAATGTATATATTGAAAGCAAATATTCCTATAATTGTATAAAATTAAAAGTTTTATTCCTGTCACAATGGTTACACATTATTGCATTTGTTGAATCTTTATATCGAGATCACTCTACGAAGTAAACACATTAGGATTATACAAAGTGCATATAATAAGAATACTTGAAACGATATGACCCTTGTCTGTAAACTTTATAAAACATGTGTTTAGAGGAGTTATATTATATGTAAGATATTAGATCAATATGACACACATAATATAATGAACGATATAACGTTAATATTAACGAAGTTGCGATAATAAGTACAAATATTCAAATAGGAAAGACGATGCACTTGACAAAACAAATCTGTTTACAATTATTAAAAAAAAATTATTGTTAAATTAACACAACTTGTAAAATTGTACCTCCCACATATTTCCATTATATGTAACATGTATTATATTTTACTTTATAACTGTTTAAATGAATTCAAAGTTTGAGGTAATAGATTGTGCATGAATGGCACTATATGAATTACAGTAATTTTAAAAAAATGTATAACCGTAAGCAATAAGTTAGATTGTTTTCTGAATAAAAAACGTTCCACTTAATTAGTAAAACATTTACAAATTATGTTTTTAAACCATTCTGCGTTCTCAGATTATTTTAAACTTCATCCTACACATATAGTGGTTGGAGTAATTAAACTGTGGGTGAACGCAGATGGCAACGAGTTTTGCATAAAGACACAGTTTAAGTTGGAGGAATCCATGCTAAGCGAAATGTAATTTTAATTCAACGTTCTCAACTGTTGATTTACTTATTTCTCTAAAACCTAAATAAATAGTATTTAGGTTAAACTTTAATGGCTGAAAGTTCCCTTGTTGCTAGTGATTTACCTGAGTATACTGTTTTACTTGGATGTATAATAAAGTTACAATTGGGATTAAAAATTATCAGTTTAAAGGTTTTCTGTGCTTTCATGAAGTAAGTATCCTATTAACTACACGTTCAATGTATTATTGAACACATATTATATGTGTGTTTTTACAGATATAAAAACGTAATACTTAAGTATATTTTAAACTATTTAACGCGAATAAAATATTTTTTCTCAATGTCCTCTTACGCTCTTTTTCTATCTATCTCTCTACCTTGCCTTTGCCAAAAATGTTAGTGTTTTTATGAATTCTGAGTAAACTAACCGTAAACTAACTTACAAGACAAAAGTTTAACGACAACCCTTTAGACGATAAACTGAGAAAGTATATTGCAGTACTTGGTAACAGTGGCGGCTGGTGAGTTATTAACTTGGTGGTTGCAATTATGTGGAGAGAATTTTCGGGGGGTATGGAATATGAACGCAATTTAACACATTATTTTAGATGATGAATTACACGTGGAATTATAAGTTTTTGTCCTAATTACAACAAATGTTAACTTAAATCCATTAAAATGGTTTGTTTACCATTACGAACAAGTGAAAAATTTGTAGCTTTCAGTTAAGGGCAATACTAGCCTACAATAAAATAGTAAATAAACTGAAAATAACAATTAAAATCATGCACGAATAAACATAGACATCAGGCACATTATGCGTTTAAATATCAACCTAATTTAAAAAGAAAGTCCATCCGTCTGTTCTTCGGATTGGCAAACTTAAACTCAACAGAATTTTAATTTTATAATAAACATAACATTAACATAATCGAATTTATGAACTCGCTCCATATCCTATTTAGGAACTTGGCCTATCCTTTTTTGTTCAAAAACTATTATTTGAATTGTATGGATGTTTGAAAATAAATTTGGGATAATGGGTTCAAACATTTTGGAAATAGGTTGTGGCCTATCATTAAAACTATAATTAAATCACGAATGGCACGAATATTAATTATGAAAAGAATATTAACAGCTTTTGTTTGGCGTCTAATCAACACTACACTTTCTGTCTAGGCCCACTCAAATTGATACAAGCTATGAAGAATAATGTAAAAAGGACTATTGTAATGGATTTAACTATTTACCGTACTATACTACTTTACTCACTCCTCAGGGATTTTTAGTCCTACTCTTGCCGTTAATAAAAGTAAAATAATTAATTTAATCATGTGTTTTTTTTCTACCATGTTCAAAAAATATTTTTCCTTAAAAGGAATTTCACTTGTGGAACTAGTTACCCTTAAAATTATGAATAGACTTGATTAATTTGCAAAACAGTTTAAGTGACATCTCATTAATGTTATGGTAGTCGTATTTATAAAATAACTGTGAACCCTAAAAATATTTGAAAAAAAAAAAACATTTGTCTATTACAAGAATTAAATTTCTAAGTTATTAAACGTAATTATATAGTTTAAAAGTGTTTATATTGTATATAATTGGAAGAGACCAGTGATGCGATCTTATAAATTTTGTTTTATATATCAAATCATTTTGTAATTGTATTATAGTTGCAAACTAATAGGCCTATGTATATGTAGTTACTTATAATTTTAAATTAAACAACCTTAAATTAATATTAATTCTTGAATTTGTACTGTGAATTAATTTAAAATAGGTTATAACATTCTTATTGTACTGTTAACTATTTTATAAGAATAGAAACAAAGATTATTAATAATCTAATAGCAGAACGTAATATAAAGGACGTCCTAGAATTTACAGTGTAAAATTAATTATAGCTACTTGACTTTCAATACATCAGAGTTGGTCAATAATTGCTTGTATTTTAGCCAATATATAGGAAGCAATTGTAGTACCGTTTAATAAACCAACAAAGTGCTATTATAGTTTAACACTTTGTCTTATTTTTTGTTTTTAATTTTGTACTAATGTAATAAAGTTACTGTCAATTGTAGAAATGAGCTTGACTCTTGCTGTATTATTTCAATGATTTTGTTATAATAATATACAGAACGATTAAATTGTAGCCTAAATCTACACTATTTAGGCAATTTAATTTAATCATTATTTCCAACATTTTACATTGTACTTTTTTTTATAACATAAATAATTACGTAATATAACGTAAAATAATGTTATTGTGTTTAATATTTACAATTATTTATGCGCTTATAAGTTACGTATGTATAATATAAGCAAATAACAATAATTCCTACATTAGTAAAAACAAGCTGACATAATGTTTACGCCATAGCACCAACCGTAGGTAATGTAGCTCTTTGCTGGTCATACAAGTACTTAAATACACCCTAACCCTAAAGTTATTTTGAAAATCCAGAAACACATTAATTTTAAGTACCTAAAACTAAAATTTTCAAACGATATTAATGTTGTAATAGTTATTTTTTTATTTTACAAAACATATATTCTTACATTGCTTTGACTTCATTCTTGCGTACAAAATCCTAAAGCATCTTATTTGATATTTTTTTTAGTAAAGAATTTTGTATTCCTTTTTGCTTATAAGGAGCTGTAAAACTGTTTAATTTGACATTTTTTGTAAGGATAGGTAATAAGTTACGAATTTTATTATTTTACTCACATGTGGATGGAAGATGGATATTTCATTGCAAGATCTAGGAAAAACATTATATAGGCTACTATGTTTTAAAATACCCGGAGGAATTTAAACAAAATTTAAATTTCTATTCTCATAAGCCATAGTCTTATTTGAACGATTTGCACATAGTTTTGCATACGAGAAGTTGGTTGACGTGAACTGTACTCTTGAGTAAGAGGCCATAACGATAGTTGGAAAGTATGTTTTCCAGGCGCCATTTTGAAACGGTTAGATATAAAGTAAAACTTTCAATTAAAAAATGTTGAAATACCTTTTCAATGATGTGCTCATGACTAACGTTACTACTTAGAGTTTTTGAGTTTTAATATGTTTTTTCTAAAATTGTGTGTATTTTAAAAATTTGCAAATTTTGGAATAACTTAAGCACTTTTTTGAAATGGGTATCTTCTCGTGATTCTATGATAAAAATTTGGTTTACGTAGGCTATGTTATGTGGTAACAATAAAACTAACTGTAAAATACACTTTTTTACGTTTAGGAACACCCTGAACATACGCAGTAAGATAAGTTAAAACTATTTTTTCTTCAAAATTATCAGTGAACAGAGGACCTTTAAAATGAAGTATGATTCGACCTACCTTTAAGATTGAAAATTTTCTAAAAATGACACTCACCCATCACAAAAATCCCTTTTGGGGCATTTATGAGATTTGAAAGTATTAGGGTCGAAATAGGGAAGTTTAAGTTAAAACGAAGGCTGTTAGGTTTAGTCGCTATACATCGCGTACGAACGGATGGTCTGATTCACCGTGTATAGTTTTGCTGTAGTCTAATTTAAAGAAAACCATACGATTTACTTTAATATTTACTACTACAGATTGCAGTGTGTCAATGAAATGTTGCTAAGCAATGTAATAATTACACAGAACATAAATTTGAAGCAACCGTAAATCAAATTTTCTCCAAACTTATAGCTTAAGAAGTGGTTTTATTGTAAAAAATAATAGTATTGTTATTTCAATTAATTATGATAGAATATTGTTTCTCTCAAGTCTCCAGTTAAAAAGGTTATAATAACATATATTTAGTTCAAGATTAACTATTATTAGAAATAAGCGATGTTCAGTAGGGTTTGCCGAAAACTGTTTTTCGAATTTGGGATTCTAATATGGAAAAAGTTGTCTTTTGGCATCCTGATTTTGGTAAAAATAAAAAGTAAATCTGTTTAGGTCACGAATTAGCGTCAAACTTTGAAAATCCCGTACAATTGGCTGAATTTTAACTTTTTTTATTCACGGTATAAAAAAAATTACTTCTAATACCCCTGGATAGATTTCTTTTGACTCTTTTCTCATGTTTATTTAAATCATAATAATAATTTCTGTAACGTTGTTAGGTCGCGCAAAAGGCCTAAATATGGTAAAATAAAATATAATCGCTAAATATACCTTTTTAAATTGCTTAAACGTAATACAAATACAAAAGTAAGGAATAGTGTTTCTATTTATTCTGGTATTTTTGTAAAGTGAGGTTTCGTTAGTATTTGTGCAGCTCTTTGCTTGTAATGAAATTATAAATAATTAAATTACAACCCAGAACTCACTACGAGGAGTTGCCTGCACTAAGAGTTTCAACCTGCCCCTTTCCACCTCCCAACCATTAAGTACAGCTATTTACAATAAATTACATGATCTTGAACTAGATCATGCTTTTTCTTAAACCTTGAAGTTAGATTTATGATTTAGTTCTGGCTTTGCGGATAGTAAAAACAATGTAGTTCTTATGAATCCATCCCTTGCATCTTCACCAAACACCTTTTGTGCAGACTCCATGACCAGTTTACACACCTTTTTACTGTATGAGAGTGGAAAGGGATATTGAAAATTCAATATCTGGTAATTTATTAGTTTTCAGAAGTGACAAAATACTGTCGTTTGTCATGCTCGCCATCTTCGGAGGAGGTGAAAGTGAACAAGTTAACTAGTCAATTAGTTGTATGTAGTTTCTAACCTTCGAAATTCAATTTTGATGGTATAAACTCTCTTACTGGAGTGTCATCTGAAGGTTTCTCTCTTGCTTTGACAATTATTCTGTAGGTTAAATCTCTTATATATGACTTATCATCCAATAGCAGATTCTCAGGATGGGCTAAGTAGGCATTTTGTTGTACCATCTGATCACCTGATCTTCCGAACATCCTCAGGTAAGTTCCTTGTAGTTTGAATAACTTTAAGTACGGGTCGTGGTCCATGTTTCACAGAATCTGTCTTTTTACATCGAACCATACTGGAGCATAGGTTTTTTCAATATAACTCACAAGTACCTCCATTTCATTTTAAGGTTCAGTTTGAGAAGTACTACATAAATAACTCGGTTAGCACAAGTCAACCAACGTGAATACATTAAAGGCCCTGGATTTCTAACAGCGAAATCATGATTAAACTCTCCTTTCTATATAGATATTACAATATTCAACAAAAATACTTTTGGTAATTACTTATACCGGTTTTTAAAATTTCGATCTATTCAGATTGACCTGTTCAAAGTCAAATACAGGTAACTTCTCACAGCGGGGCTTTTACAATAACTCCAGAAAACAAAGTTGGTCCTATGGTTACAAAATCTAACTGTGGAAAAATATGGCTATAAGGCAGCTCATCGAAATGAAGCAGACAAATAAGCCAATGCAATGGTCGCAGTGAATCACACCATTCTTCCGACCTGTGTTCAAGCCGTACCGTAGCATCCATTCGCTACTAACTGTGTCATGTTAACAATGTTTTTTTCTACAAACTCGTAAATTTTTTAAGCTATTTTAGATCCAGAACCGTTTACTGGTGTCACGTGTCCTAGATACGTACCAAAATCTCATGAATTATGCTGATATGCTCTTCCTGTTTAGTTTTTCTGCACATATTATATAAAATATATAGGCCAAACAACTAGGAGTGTAAAAGTAAGAAATAAAAATAAAATGTTTCACATTTTAAATACAACCAGCCCGATAAATCAGCTATAGCTAAACATTGTCTAGAAGAAAATCATATCTTAAAGTAGAGAATACAACCCTTCTAAAAAATGTTACCAAACGGAATAATCTTGACCCTTGGGAAACTTTATATATTAATATAAATAAAGACATAATAGTGAACAACGAGTTAGGCTCCATACAGAACTCTGTATTAATTTAGATTAACCAAATACAAATTTACTTTATATTTATTATTCTATGAACTTTGTATTCTACTTTATATAAACTTATTACATTGTTTAATATTAAAAACTAACATAGAAAATTATATTCAAACATAATTCACTTTTAATATCTTAACTTGTATACCAAACTTTCATCATGCTAGTTTTACTTTGTTTGTTTCTAGGCAAACTTACCTCGATTTGCAATTTTTGCTTTTGTTGAACAATATTTGTACCAATGCATGTATTTATAAATAATTACTATTTGTTTTTGTCATATTCGTTTATACTAACTTTATTTTATTTACTTTTAAGATCAAGTATATTATTATTATTATTAGATCTATAAGCATCAATATTTACTTTCTCATATGGCTATTTACTTAAATTTATCATAGTAAAATAATGTGTTTCATTTAAACCTAAACATTGTGTATTACTACAAAGTAGCATGGAAAATTAATTGTATTTATAAAGATCATTTATTCACACAATCATAACATTTAAGCCTAACTTGCATCATGATAGTTGTACTTTGTCCGCTTCCATTACAACTTAGCTTGATATACAATCTCGTACATATATGTATATTTTCTTCTTCTTAAAAATGTTTATGCTAGTCTATACGCAGAATTTATAAATAATAATTATTTATTTGTTTTTGTCATATTTCTCTTTGCTCATATTTATGTATTTATTTATATATTTTTTTTATTTTTATTTATTTATTTATTAATATTATTTTTATTGTATTACTATTATTATTTTCAATATCAATGTCAATTTAATTAACATAACATGTTGCATTCTTATTTTAATCATACATAAATGTAATTATAACATTTGTCTCTATTATACGCTATTGGCTGTTTAGAAACTAAGACACACCCACTCTTGTAGAGAGGTAAAAATATGTACCATATGCTTAGAAATAATTAGTTATAATGTGTCAGTTGTAGCTCATGTATCACTGAGGATGACGACTTTGTCGTTGAAACGCGTTAGATAATTAAACTTATGTGAGTGAGAATAGTGTTATTTTTATTTTTTTAATATAAATGCATTCTCACCCGTCAAGCTCAAAGTGTATTTTATAATAAGCATTATTTATCGACATGAAATTTCATCTGAAAAACTATACCTACATTCATTGGTTATTTTGTGAACGAGATTAACGTACAAATACATTTTTTTTTGAGAAAGTTTTACCATAAAGAAATGGTAAATATAATATGTTTCTCCTATTCTCTTATATAATAAATACATTAAGAAATATGTCTGTGATAAATTGATGGTACTTATTTATTTTGTTTTGGTGAAGTAACCATAATGTGAGAAAGTGAAAAGGAAATTTAGAAAATTCTCTGGTTGAGGATACCTTTCACGATTTACACTGGTTGAACTGCCAAAGGTTAACCAAAACATTAAACGAAAAAACTTGGTTACCAATTAAAATATCTGCTAAAACGATATACATAGAAAAGTATATTTTTATTAAAGTTTTCCTTTAAATGTATTTTTGTTTGTACAGTTATAAACATCTGAGAAAACAGTCCTGTACGTCGTTTATCGTGTACGATGTCTAAGTCCTGTTTCACATCTACCCGGCTGTCGTGCAACCGACATCTAGCCGATATGATGTTATAAGACCGCATTTTTATCGTTTACACGACCACGATATTTGTCGGTCAAGTGTGAAAACTGTCGCATACTCTTCGTTCCGATTGTCGCGTATACGGCATCGTTTACACGACAGCGGGTAGGCCTAAAACGTTAATTATAAACATACAAATTAAGGCAGGTTGTTTACATAAGAGTTTTTTGTTAAAAAGAATAATACAACAACCAATTATTGGAGGCAAATGGGAGATTAAAATTTCAAAATTTAAATTAATAACAACAATTAATTATGAAGAAAACATTATGGCATTAAAAAGCTAGAAAATTGTTGCGGGTATAAGATTTACAGAAAAGGTTTTAATTAAAGTTAAATGTGTTCAAAACTTTCAATTAGATAGACTAAAGAAAGGAAAGCTTATAAGGTGTAAAACCATGGAGCTTATAAAATGGCTTAGAAGAAAATGTGATAAACATTTATTGTGCTGGCTGTATATATTCCATATTTTCAAATTTACTACTGTCATTGGCCTAGAATATTTATGTAAGGCTTTTTTTAAACAGTTAGTTTTTTGTGGGATACAATTTACAAAACCACATACATAAAACTAAATGTTTTATAAAATAAATCACTGTACTATTAACAGATATTATTGGATGTAGTTTTCCATTTTTACTATATACCATTTACACACCTGAAGAAGGGCACTAGCGGAGAACATGTGAAATAAAAGAGGGAAGTATAGCCATTGCAATCAATTTAATATATTATTCATCTTCTCAACTCTTTTTTTTTATGAACTTTGTTTTAAACACATCTTGCTACTTATTTACTTACTAATTATCTATATTTTACTTACAAACTATTAGATCAGGCAAAGCTTATGTTGTTTTATTTTTTATACAAATTTATATTATTAAAACACTCGATTCAGTAAGTGTATTTGCAAATTTATTTTGAACTGATTTGTGGTTAAAATAAGATTCTTATTGCATTTGGTAGAGCGTTAATTAAACATATGGGTGTTTAATGTTAATTTAATTCATTGTAAATGGTTAACTATTCATTTTTTAAATTATTATTGCATTTTAAGAAAAGTTAAACATTTCATTACCTAGACTTAAATAATCGAATTGCAAATGGTTGGTATATTATTTAAGAATATTATTTCACAAATTTATCTTTAAACATGTACGAAGTTAGTGCAATTTATATTTATTGTATGGGGGTAAGTTGCCTCATTAATCTCTCTGATTGTAGTGACCATAATCGCTAAACAATAATGCTACTCCTAGTATGTGTCAATTGTACAAAAAGTTTGAAATTTGTTGAGTAGTTTTTGAGCATATAGAAAAACAAATTGTATATATGATTATTAAATTTTAAGGGTAGTTATTACATTGCATCCCCTTGAATTAAGTAATCGAATTGTATTTATTATTTGTTTTTACATACAGGGTATCTGGCGACCAAATGAACGAACTTTGTCACAATATTCAGCATGTCAAAAGAAACAAAAAATGTAACATAACATGTGTCCTATCTCATTCCGTTTCGGTCTGACTGTTTGTGTTTTTTACAAAATACTTATTATTTTCAGAAGTAGAAAAGATATTCACCCTATTTTTTACGTAATCTTTTATCACTGTACGAAAAATTAGAACAATATTTTAAATATTTTCAAAATGGCGGCCGTTTATAATATTTAAAGTCAAATATCTCAAAAACCGCTAACTTTACAAAAATATTACTAGAGACAAAAAAGTTAAAATTTTTAATGACAAACTCGATGGTTTTCTTATTTTTTTTGTAACTCAAAGGGCAACAGAGGTATTGACAAAAATGGAAAAATGTATTTCTCGGTAGTTTTCAACAATACCAAGATTTACTCTAGAAACAAAATATTTTAAAGTTATTTGGAGCTGAAATAATAAGTTATTTGCATAATTTTCCGAGAACTTTCTGAGCTGATTTCACTAGCATAAATAACGAAAAAAGTTAATTTATTCATAGGTCTGGATATGCTTCGTTAGAGAGTTACAGATAGCGAAATATTTCACCCGTGTTTCAGATTACTCACAGAAACGATTCCCTATTAAAATATGTAAAACGTTAATTAAGGTGTATAATTTAATTTAATTTACGTAAAATGAGCATATAAATTTAATAAAATAAGTCCCAGTCTGTAATTGCAGTAATTGTTACAATATTTGACCCAAAACGCAAAATTCGGTCTAAAAATTTTTTTTTCTGTTTAGTTTTAGTACATTAACTTTGTGAAAGTACTGTAAAAAGTTAAAAAACATAAGTAATGAAAATATAAACTGCGGAGACAAATGACGAAAAAAGAGCTTTTTGTTATAAAATAGTTATGAGCTATAATTTTACAGCTAATGACGCACCTGTCAGTTTCATATTTTAATAGTTAATGTTGTTAGAAATCTGACTCAGTTATTCTGGAAATTTATTTGTATATTCTTTATTTAAATTTGTTCTCATATTACTCACAAATGATGCAAGAAAAGCACATTTATAAAACTTCATCTAGAAGAAAATAAATTGAAATCCCTTCTTTCTCCACTTTATTAGAATTAATTATTTTCGTCATACAAAACTTCACTAGTGTAATAAAAAATTTACTTAATGCATATACAAATTATTGATTGTATACCAATTTGATTTACTATCATTACGTACAAGACAAGATACTATGAGTAGGTATGTAATTAAGGTAATTTGCGAATAATTTGGTAAATAACTTAAACGTAATTACAGATTGATGTATATAATTTTTACAGTAGCCTTCGTAATACGATATAAGAAGATTTTGTAAAATAAATTAAAAAATACTGTATGTGTTTTACGTTTAACTATTAACGTTTAATCTCTTTAAAATCATAACTAGTTTAATTAGTATACCAACAAACTATTGCTCACTTAATAGTAGAATTTTATTACCTAATTTATTTAGTCCATGACAAAATTGTGAAACCATAACAAAAGTAATCCTAGCTTAACACGTTGTTTAGTGTTTAGCATCAACGGCTTTAACCTAAAATTTATATTTGATTAGACTTTTTAATGAAATAGTAGGGTATGGATTATTATAAACAATTTTACGAATTCAAATTACTATCCACTGCAATAATTACCATAACTTATAAATTAATGTTAATAAAACGTATAAAAAATATGTTAGTCGTTTTCATATGTCCAGGTTTTTTTTAACTTTGTCAATTCATAATATATACTTTTCTATAAAACATTATCTTGTATAATGGAAACAAGTGGAACTATTTTTCGTTCTGAAACTGCTCAAGTTTAAATACATATGTATAGTAGTATTTCAGTGAAAGGAATAGTTTAATACTTGGAAAGATTGGGATACATTTTTGAACAGTTAATTGTTGTATTATAAAGTGTTGATATTTCCATGAATGTAAACTTGCTGATAGTTTATGATGTCAGTAAAATGTAAATTGTTATTCTCATAAGGTAAGTTTCGTATATGTGTCATATAAATTAACTCATTTATTTTGTTATTCGCCATTCCGACTACTGTTATAAATCAATATAATTTGAACAACTTATCTGTGCAAACTCAGAATTTCCTCCAAACCACCTGAATAGCCGAAACGGCCGTCGTGTACACTACGACAAATTTGACTACTGACGACCAGGGCTATAAAATACAAGGGCTGGTCCACTTCTTTGATGTTAACGCTCGCCGACTGTTCTAACCTTCCTCTTGCCCCCCCCCCTCCTATGTGACGTCACTCTGGTACACGACACGCCGTGTAAGCACGGTTCGCCTTGGCTCTCACGTGTTATTTGATATAACGTTGTAAATGAATTTTTTTTTTTAAATTATGCAATACACACAACCACCTAAATTATATGTTTACCAAATTTGGTTAATATCGAGTAATTATTTTGTTCAGTACAAGTGTTTAAAGAAGGTATATAATTCCGCGAGATTTTCGCCTTTTGACGCATATTTAAAGCTAATTTTCTCGAAGAGGCATTCCATGAATTTCT
Source organism: Philaenus spumarius (assembly GCA_018207615.1). Taxonomy (NCBI): domain Eukaryota; kingdom Metazoa; phylum Arthropoda; class Insecta; order Hemiptera; family Aphrophoridae; genus Philaenus; species Philaenus spumarius. The sequence continues at coordinate 263,668 of JAGFPH010000892.1, read as the reverse complement.
TTTAGTAAAAATACAAAACATACACAATCAACTAAGTTGTTTAGCGAATTTGGTTAATATTGAGCAATAATTTTTTCAGTACAAGTGTTTAAAGTAAGTATTTAATTCCGCGAGATTTTCGCATTTTGGTGCACATTCAAGGTTAATTTTCTTGAAGAGGCATTCCATGAATTTCTTTAAAAAGTTATACAATACCTAAATTATATGTTTAGCAAGTTTGGTGAATATTGAGCAGTTATTTTGCTCAGTACACGTTTTTAAAGAAGGTATACAATTCCGCGAGATTTTCGCCCTTTGACGCATATTCAATGCTAATTTTCTCGAAGAGGAATTCCATGAATTTCTTTAAAAAATTATACAATACACACAATTACGTAAATTATATGTTTAGCAAGGTATTTATTTATTTAATGTTACATTGCAGTCGAGATTACTTTATGAAATGTTACCAAGATTATCAAGTAGGCTAATATTGTCTGCAGCGTTACTTGAATATTCCAAGAAACACCTTTACTCACAAAATACATTAAAACAAACATTTTCAGAATTATGAGATATAAATAAATAAACGTATAATATATAAATAATAATAAGATTTAAACTTAGAGTACCGGTAATTATTGATAACTCAAAATTTAAAAACAACAAATTTTAAGTAATCAGCTTCAAATTAAAATAAACATTAAAAAATATTATTTATTTAATGTAAGAGTTGCAAGCCAGATTAATTTATGTTAAAACGTTACTAAGATCCTCAAGTAATTTCTTCTGCAGCTTTAAGTTAAAATGTTTAAAAAAATCTTTACAAGCAAAATGCACTTAAAATTGTCAGAATAATTAGATAAAAATAAATATATAATATACAAATAATTATAATCAAATTTAAACCTAGAGTAATAAAATTATTGATGACAAAAATAAAACATAATTTTAAGTTAAACTCAGTATCAATTTAAATTTAAATAGTTCAATTTTATTGTTTAAATTCAACTATTAAATTAACTATTCCCTAAGGCCTAGGGAAGGAAAATTTCTATAAGCAGTTTTTTTAAATATTTTATTCCAGCAGTAGTTATTATGTCATGTGCATATCTGCATATAAGCTACTCATTATGTGTAAGTATTTATAACTTTAATGTGTTTTATTTTATAAGTATTACAGATGTTTTACTAAACTGCAGTATGACATTCAAGTTTTGGTGGTTTATTATAATAAATACAACTATTTTCAATAAGGTGGCACATTTTGTTCAATTTCGTATTTAGTTTTCAGAAATGTTTCAGAGAATCAAATTAAAAGTATGCTAACATTAGTACACTACATAGTTTTATTACCTACGAATTAGTTAGTTTTATTGTAACCCAGTCTTCTACTTATATCTTTAGACTAATTATTGTTTACAGTCTATTTATTGCTTTGTGTAGTGTCAATACTAAAACTAAAGAAGAGCTCATCATAAAAATGTTACAGCTTTGCTAAGAAATTGAAATTATTGTAGCAGAAATACTTATAAGAAGCGTTGGGAATGGAGCAGGTGTTACCACCGTGACGTCATCACAGTGGCAGTGGCGGGAACGCTTTCCTTGGCGGACTGGTCCAGCCCTTATATTCTATAGCCCTGACTGACGACGGTAAGTTGTTCAAATTATATTGATAAATTAACTCCCTAAATAATACATAGTTAAATAAAATAGTGGTTCCAACTACCTGTTAAAATCATTAAGTAATTTTATCCTACTTAATTTTCAATGTATTATTTTTATAAAAGTGAAGCAAACACCTAAGCTAGTTACAGTATATTTGTTTGTCATATTGGAAGGAAAACTTACAACAAAGTGTAAAGCGGTAAATTAAAACACGACGCAGTACAAATGTTTACACTTCTAGTGTTCAAGTTTTAAAGCTAAAAGTATTAGGAGTAGGTGCTATTACTTCGCTATGAAAACGTAGTTGTATGGATAAGAAAGTGGCAAAGACGGGGGATCTAAGTAGGCATATTAATGCACGTCTTGAATATGTGTAGAGATTCAACTTAAATAAATGATTTTAAGAAAGTTGCATATTGTCATGTATCACTGTCTAATATTGTATTGATATAATTATTTTATCTATTTTAATATCAAACACTCTTGTCTACTGTTTCATAAGTTATTCAAAGTAAATTTTGTTTTATTTTTATTTATTAAGTCAACATTTTTTAATGTTTAAACATTGTTTAAACGTCGTTTTTAGACACTACAGACGAATCTTACTACGTAAGTGATTTAGAAAAATACTAAATCTAAACCGATTATTTAAATTCGTGGGTTTGGGTCGAGAGACTAAAGGTAGGTACACCCATGACCGCACCGTGCCAGCACCGCACCAAGGCCTAGTGTTGGCCAACACACGGCGGGGGAATAATCTAATGGAAACTTATGGAATAGTCCTAACATCACCGTACAGGGGGAGCGCCGTGTTTCCATTAGATTATTCCCCGTCGTGTGTTGGCCAACACTAGGCCGTGGTAAGGTGCGGGCATGGTGCGGTCATGTGTGTCCCGACCTTAAAACGTAGAAACTTAACTGTCCGTATCTTTGTGGCCGCAATTCATGTAACAATATACAAAATAGAGTTGCATCGATACCTCACTCGATGCAGATTTTCTAAGAGAGAATTTTTTAAAAATTTTGTATGGTTGAGACAAAAAATCATATATTAATTTACAATGATTTCTTTAGTCCAAAAGATAAGGCAGGAAGCGTTTACCGTTAAATGTGCAATAGCTTAGATACGAAGCAATAGTGTTTCTTTAAATATGTTCCTTTTTTAATATTCCTAAAACAACAAGAAACATGACATTTAACGATAACATTTGATGATATTAATAATAATCAATATTACCTTAGTTTGGTAAGACAACTAATCCTTCCTTCTCACTTCTTATTTTACGACCGCGGTTTCGGCCATTCGCCCATCCTCAGATAAACACTTTACAACACAAAAACATGAATAAAAACATATAATAGCTCCGAGTGAAGATCGTTAAAATTGATTAAAAGTTCATTGTTTACCTGAGGATGGGCGAAGGCCCAAAACCGCGGTCGTAAAATAAGAAGTGAGAAGGAAGGATTAGTTGACTTACCAAACTAAGGTAATATTGATTATTATTAATTAATATACTAATCAGTAGGCTAAACCATGGAATTTGATGATATCCTTTTCTAACAGCCAGTAAACTTTCATACTTTCTTACAACACATCTTCCTGCAGAAGGGGAAAACATCGGATTGTCGTCAAACAATTCCAGTTCTAGGTTAATTTCCTTAGGTTAAATTGTAACAAACACTGAATTTATCAGTAAAACTTATTTTAAATTTTCAAATTGAAGTACGTATAAAGTAAACAATGATAATATAATTGTATGAACTTATAACAAGAACTTAGAAAGAAGCACATACTGTAGTCATACCTCTAGGCTAAACTAATAGACATATAAATATTCACAATCTCCATGCCCTTGTAAGTTGTTAATATTAGATTTATTCTAGTTTTCAGTATCTCCTTACTCTTTTATTTTTTAAGATCATGATTTACCAAAAATAGAATCTTCCTAACAAACCACCCAAAACAAACTGTAGTATGTCTTAAAAAGATAACATTGTATCAAAACAATCCGTGTCATTGAATCGTATAGTGATTTAGTTGTATTTATCATTGCAAGATGGAAAGTTCTCTTTACTGGTTATGAAATAATATTTTTGTTAACCAAAGATATGGGTGTTGCATTGGGAACTGACTTATCTTACATGATGCCCGGATTGTAACTTCTGGGATAAAATTCAAAACGGTGATACATTTAGGTATTATTAGGCTTGCAAAAAGTGTTTACAGTGCTTGCTCTCAAGAGCTATAAAATTTTCATAAATAAATACATAGTCTGTATTTGTAAGAGATAGTTATCATTACTATATATAATTCACTAATAGCATATATATGTAAATACCTAAAGTTTAGTGAAACAAGTATTATAAATAGGTAAATTATTTCTGTTATCACTGTATCCTTCACTCTATTCAAGGTAGACTAAAGATTGGAAAGTCACAAGTTAATGGCAAGATCAACAGTTGATAAAGTTTGGACACTAGACCTATTTATTATGACTTTGCGAAGTTACCATCTAATCTACTAAATTCCATATAAAAGTGAAGGCATGTTCATATATTGTTATGACAATAGATTTTCGTTTATTTTTCTTTGATGAAATCACAACTTTACTATGATCATCTTACTTACCGAATTACCTGTTTTTTTTATTCCGCTTCACTCAGCTAACTGAACATATGGACGTATAAGAACCTATACACAAAATTTACACTCCAATATATGTTTTCTGTATAACAATAAATATTTAATGTTCTTACTAGCTGCATAAAATATGGTTGTTAAATAAAAGAGCTCGTTTAACTCAATGTGTTTTTAGGGAACAATTGCTTTATATTTACATGGAATACACAGATGTTTTTTTTGAAATTTTGCATGGTGTAATATAGGTTATTTTCTGGAACTAATGGTTGTCTTCTTTTCTAATAAAAGAAACAAATAATTTAAGTTATATTCTTTAAATAATTTAGTCAATTAGAATATAAATTTTTTCCCGTGACAATTACTCATAACTTTATGTTAAATTTGGTGAGTGTTAATTTACTATATATGCGAATCCTTGTGCACATAAAACATTATTTTGTATTTTGATCACATTTTGACAAAGTTTATTGTATTTCAAAATCTATTTTAAAATGTTTATATATAAACCTTTGGACAGACGATATTTTATTCTGATATAAAATTTAGATGACTATGAAATTTGTAAGAATGTTTTGTGATTAAATACAATTATAAAATTACCAGTTTTTGTCCTATTATATTATGCTTAAAACAATATACAAAGTAGTAAAAAATGTACAGAAACAGTAAAAAGGGAGAGGTTATCGGAATGAATTAGATGGATCCATTTATTTAATTATTGCAAAAATCTACATATACTATATGTCCCAAAAGTCCCGGACCGGTTTAATAACTCCTAAACGAAAATAGCTACAGTAATAATATTTCAGACATGACTCCTGGCTACAAAAAACTATTTTTTGAGTTGTTAGTCACTATTGCCCCTGCCCCCAAAAACCAAATTTGGGGGGGGGTTGCCCCAAATTTTTAAATGTAAACCCCTATTGAGTGACCCATCATTTTAAAGGTCTCATTGAGTTAATCACAACAGCGCAAACCCGAGGTCGATATCTTGCTTCTGTCCTTTTAGTGTTTCTTATGGTCATGCAATGTAAAATTGAACATTTTGTGTCGTATACAAAGTAAACACATTTACAGGTTTAAGATATTTTACTTTTTCAGTTGTAATAAACACCGGTGGCCCTTTAACAATAATTGTAAACAGATAACATTTTTGGACTCTCCTACTTTAAGTTCGTTATGACATGCCTTAATCCTTATCATTGCTGGAAAACCCCGCATAAACAAAACAATACCTGCAGCAATGGATATTATGGCTCAGTTATGAAATTGTGTCTTAGAATAATGTTGTCTAATTTTTCCAGTGTTAATTTTTACATTTATTACTAATAATTTGGCAAACTAATAATAGTTTTTTACCAAATTTGGTTTTTGGGGGCAGGGGCAATAGTGACTAACAACTCAAAAAATAGTTTTTTGTAGCCAGGAGTCATGTCTGAAATATTATTACTGTAGCTAGTTTCGTTTAGGAGTTATTAAACCGGTCCGGGACTTTTGGGGCAGTCTGTATAATAAATGTAAGCGTAGTTTGTCCGTCCGTACCACTATAACTGACACCTCAACCAATACCCGCAGATATCATGGGGGTTATATTGTCAGCTTTAATCACACCAATTTCTCCAAAATAAAAGATAAATTGTTCACTTTATGCCTAATTACTTAAAAGTTTATGTAAAGTAAATGTGTTTAAATATGTCTTTCAATGAAAATGTTGAATGTAGTAAATTAAAATTTATAGGAATTTTCTTGTAGCTGTCTTGTAATTGTCTAGCCTAATAGTTAACGATTTTGTAGACTTCAACTTTTAACGTTAGTCAACTCAAATCAATTTTCAGAAAAGCTAAACTATGTATTTACAGAGTTTACATAATCCAAGTACGTTCGTTCAATAATATTAATTGCATTAAATAATAATTTTCCTTGTTAGTTTAACTTTACAACATGAGTTGGTACATTCTATGGAATTACATGTTTTCCTTTGTATGTATATATATATACACATACAAAAGAATCATGCATGATTGAATAAAAATTAATTTCAGAATTATTTGTTACTTATATTTTTAACAACGTTTATTTTTAATGTTCATCAATATATGTATCATAAATGTTTATTTAACAGACCAACAAGTGGGTGGAAAAAAATGCATTTTAAAATTGTGTAGAGTTTAGTAACTCCTTAACGTTTTTTAATTTAAATTAGTTACATAATTTATCATAACTAAGTTTTAAAAGTCTTTTATATGAAGTAAATTCCTGTTTTATTTAAAATTATTTCATAGCATGTTCTAAGTCATCAAGAAGAGGCTCTGCACTAAGTATCTTTGTTATGACAGTGTTATGTGTGCTTTGTGGTAATAAAGCCACTACAGCTAAAATCTGGGGAATTATTAAATAATTAAATTCACTAAGTAAGAATATCTATTTCTCTAAAAAGGTGAAAGATTAAATTGAGTAACTTGTATGGTAGAATTTGCAAACTAAACGACACCTAATCTGCCAGTCTTTTTACTAAACACGCAACATTCTACAATGCTATGCTATTTTTTCATGCAAGTTAAAATTGCAGTGTATGTTTACTTCTGTTTTGTGAAACCGAGGATAGTCAAGTATTCCCTAATTCTGTGTAATTTAATTGTTAAAGGTTTTTGTAACTTTAAGTGATGTGATTGTATCTTGAGTAATAAACTGTATTGTATATGTTTATTCAAGTTTAGAATTACAAATATTTTATTTACGTTACATAATTTATCCTCTCAGTTACCCTAATACAATACTTATGTTACAGTGGTATAATGATAACATTGTTGTTACCACGGCTTGTAGAAAATTTCGTATTTAATGTAAACCTAACCGTAAGTAGTAAATGTTTCGCCGAATCAGTAATTTATTTTTTTATTTATTTACTTATTTATTGCAAAATAAAATAAAATAAAATAAATTATATTGTAATATGGGAGGTTCAACATTGTTTCTCAATACTAAAAATATAGAAATGTATATAGTAATACTGATTTTTTAGGGTATTTATAAAGCTTTTTACTGTATATCATTTGGAAAAATAATAAACTATTATATTTCAAGATGAAAGCCTTTGATTTCGCTGCAAGAGACAAGTACATTTTTAAGGTGTAATACTATTATATATGTATAATACAAACAAATTGCTTGTAGGGTAACATTGGTATTCCATACTCCCACAATACCGCCTCTCACAAAATGTTTTCCTGGATCGTGCGTGCTCGACAGAAATATTTTGAGAATCATATTAAAGATACCTTTTGATTCGTCAAGATTTGAACTTTCTAAAAGTGCCTTCGAATCAGATATCATTCTTATAGTTTCGAAAATATAAAGGTTTCTGTAAAATATTGTAATTGGACAGTTTTTAACAGCCCATTTTAGATTCGACATATATCTTACAATTCGAAATATTTGTATAGATATGTTTATATATATTAGTAGAGAAAATTTCAATCTTCCAATTCGTACAAAGCAAACAACCTTTACTCTAATGGTTTTATTCGTATAGAACTGGGAAAGACAGACAAGTAGAAATTCAAAACTGATATTTCTCTAACTTTGGAAGTTACAGTTCTAACTGCCTCTTGTATATAATTCGTGCACCAGATGTTACATTTATTTGATCTCATTTTGTAATTCAAGTAAAACTAAGTCAAATAATTTTATGAATTAATAATTTACAAGTATACAGTTCAATTTTTGATTTATTCTATACACTTTGTTATATTCATATTTAATTTTTGGGAAAATCATATATTCCTAAGTTACTACTCAAACTAGGCCTAGTTTTATTAGCAGTCTTGTAGTAGGAACATAAAAACTGGTGTTTTTAAAATAAGAAATTTCAAATTGATATATATTTTTATACAGTTCTATTTAGAACTAAATTACAAAACTTGTTTACTTTTAGAAACAAAATACAAAAAATATTTACTACTTTTTATGTAGGCCTAAAGTTGAACATTTTCCTTTCGCTACTGAATATGTTTTGTTTCTTGAGCTATTATCTTTGTAAATTTTACATCAATTAATTATTTACTTAAATATATTGTTTTGAACCTTTCTCTACAAAAACAAGCGATGAAACACTTTTAGATTGGGGTATAATTACGATATTTGGGTTTTTGTGCAAAAATGCTTTCAAACGCAAGAAATTAATTTTAGCTTCTTGTAGGGTTAATGCGTTGGTAATTATTTAAGCCGAATTAAGTAAAATTTTCTTATTTTTATTTTTATTGAGGAACTGCAATAAAGGTTATTATAAAGATGTAATATGACTTACCTGACAGTAAAAAAGTTACAAATATTAGTATTTACAATATTATATTTGAATGTCTATAGCTTCTTTTATCAAAACTCTCTTCTATTAGTAATAAATTTTATGAATCAAAGATCTGAAAATATATTATGAAACAAGCGTAAGTCCGTATTTCTATCAACACTTAAAAAAAAGAAAACAAAGAAAATTGTTACAGCAAAATAAACAAATGTACTCATTTCAATTACACAACAACTTCTGGTTAAATGAATTTTGATTGTGTACCTACTGCAGCTTGTCCCCAATAGCTTTGTGTAATGGCCTACATGTATAACAATGACGTGAAATGTAAAAAAAGCGAAGCAGTACAGAGTTAACCTTGTTAAGTGTTTTATTAAACGTTGCCTTTCAGATTTAATAATTTTGTATAAATTTAATGTTCTAGAGTTATTTTAGAATAACTAAGCAATTGAAGTATAAACTGAAAGTTACATTATTATCAAACATTTAAAACGAAGTACTGGTTGAATAAGTAGTTCAGTCAGGGGAAAAAGTCCTATTTCCATTTTTTTCATAACAAAAGTGTATTTAATAAAATCCAATCATATTATGTGGATCCGAGCTTAGGTTATTACACGGTGAGGGCGAATAAAGACACAGAAAAGCCAGCTTAATTGCTGGATTTTAACTATTGAACCTATCATATGATGTCACTACGCAATCTCAGCGACCCTTTGCGACGATTGTACTTTACTTTAATCACTAAAACTTGTTCATCTATTGAACATATCATAAATCATATTATTGTTTAGTTTTTAAATTTATTAAACTAATAAGAGCCAATAACAAAAATAGTTATGCAATAAATGTTAATCATATTCCTATTTAATTTTAGTTAATTGGTAAATTTTAATTTTGGTATCCGCCAGAAAAGGCAGCAAAATGTCAAATAGTAAAATTACTTCTTACCTTGGTATGTATTTGTATAAAAAAAACATATTTTTAAATTACCGATTTTTATTGAAGGAGTATTATATTATTATTTATTACTTTGTAGATGGCGACTACTTTTAAATGATATTTATTTTCCATGCCAATAGATTGCACTAAAAATATACAACCGATTTTATAAATCAAACCTGTTTATAAATCCTTTCCTTTTATTAAATGAAAAATATGTGTTTTACATAACAACTTATGTTTTTTTTTTTAATTTTTTAAGAAATATAGTAAACTTTGCACCTAGTAAGTGCATTCAGTTTAGTTTAAAATTTTAAATAATCGAAACCGATATTAATATCTAACATTATTTTCCTGCTTCAACTATATAATTTAAAATTACAACCATACAAAACTTTATAAAATATAATTACCTTTTATAGTTAAACTTTTATGGTTAGGTAAATATAAGGACAATTTTTATAAACAATGTATATAAATTCGATTTACTGATACATATAAGTTAGTTTAATATTTAAAAAATCTCATTCATGTACAAAACCAAAAATAGTTGTCATGTACATTTTATTAGAGCTAGGGATTATTCTGATAAGCTAGACAGGAATGATTTAATTCATATGTAAAATGTGATTAAAGTTAAGAGAATATGCACTCGTTATTAATAGAACAATAGTCCTGCAGTTTTAGGCCAGTCGGTAAAGGTCAATTTAGACCAAAAGTACCAGTAATTTGCAATACGGCTGAATTTTTTTTTATAAGTACATTAAAGTATGTAGATTAACATAAAAACAAGTTTACCAGTCTATCGATTTCCCAAAGTCGAAAAAAAATCGATTATCATGTTTTTTTCGATTATCCTTAATATTTCGAGCTGGAATGAAGATAGAGGAAAATTAAAAATACCACCGTGTAGGGGAGGTATTTTTCAACAAAAAAGGTCATATGTATTTATTTCGTCCGAGCAATGGTTTGTCTGGAAAATATTCAATAATGCAGGTATGTATTTTGCAGCAGGGGAAATCACTAAAAGGGGACATTTTATTCATATATGAAGCGTTGGCTCATTCTAAATTGGCCGAATTTTAATATATCGAATTGAAACTTGACATAGCTTGTTATCTTGAAAATTACCCGATCTAGAGCCACTTGACTTATTAATGGGTTTCTCGATTTTAGGAGTAGCGGACCCACCAATTCATTTTAAAACGCCTCCAGTTTAGAAAATTTTTAAAATATCAACCTGAAAGTTTTTTTACAAGTTAAATATATAGATTCAAACAAGATCAAGGAGTATAAACTTTTTTTATTATTTACTTTTCAAAGCACAATTAACTTAAAAAAGTATAATTTTAGACCATTTTAGATTTTTCATCAAAACGCTTGATTTAATCGGCTGCAGATTAGTCAATTTTATAAATATAGTTTTTAAAATAAGTGTAGCAAAAAACAATTGTGTTTTTAACTTCTGTACCAATTTTTAAATCGATATGTTCAAAAATGTCGAAAATGGAGTCGTTGAATCCAAAAGTGTTATAGTTAAAACGAGATAGGTAAAACAGAAGACCATTTTCAAGCGCCTCGTTTTTAAAAATAACATTAAAAAAATCGTTCATACTTACTAAGAATATTTATACTGGTGTACTCAACTTGTAAAACAAATTTTATGTTGATTTTCCAAAAATTGACGAAACTGGAATAGATTGAAATTAGTTCGTGAGTCTGGTACTAGTAAAATCGAAAATCGAAATCGACTCCTAGATCGGGTAATTTTCAAGATAACAAGCTGAGACTCAGCATAAATGTTTAAAATATATATTTTAACTCCTATGTCAAGTTTCAATTCGATATATTAAAATTCGGCCAATTTAGAATGAGCCAACGCTTCATATATGAATAAGATGTCCCCTTTTAGTGATTTCCCCTGCTGCAAAATACATACCTGCATTATCGAATTTTTCCCAGACAAACCATTGCTCGGACGAAATAAATACATATGACCTTTTTTGTTGAAAAATACCTCCCCTACACGGTGGTATTTTTATTTTCCTCTATCTTCATCCCAGCTCGAAATATTAAGGATAATCGAAAAAAAAATGATAATCGATTTTTTTTTCGACCTTGGGAAATCGATAGACTGGTAAACTTTTTTTTATGTTAATCTAAAAACTTTAATGTACTTATAAAAAAAAATCAGCCGTATTTCAAATTACTGGTAGTTGTAACCTATACCGACTGGGCTATTTTTACAAGATTCAACTAGTAATTTAACTAAGTGTATATTATTATTTCTTTAATACCAAGTGTATCCTATCATTCATTCTTATTCTCTTAATTTATTGCCAAGGTTAAAATGTTTCTCCTGCATATGTATGTAACTAGTTTTACAAACCAAAGGGCCAAGATAACCAAAGTACAATCCCAATGTTATAACGAGAAACATCCAAATCGTTTTACAAATCTTTTGATTTCAAATACTTGTACTTTTTTTAAATCTAAAAATAATTTTACTTAAAAACCGTGCTATTTTAAAATCTTTAATCATGAAGATCTTATCCTAGTAAATGTGTGCGAAATATTAACACTAAATTAAAAACAAAAAGGTTCAGCAAATATAAATTTTTAGTTGATTATGATTTAAGTAACTGAAATGAAATAGTTTTAGTCAATCAAGATGGCCATCATAGTATTGTAATAAGTTTGTATTGCATTTTGTATCACTGTGAAAACTTGAATAAACAAGTTTTAAAATAAATGAGCTCTGTAAACAAATAATATTAGTTATTCTATGGCAAGATGGCATAACATTCAATTATAACTCTAAATTTACTTACTGTTTGTGTTTAAACTATAAACTCGTACTGATTAACTCTACTGAACTTATTAAAATTGATTTGAATTTGCAGTAACATTCAAACCATTTATCAATTCTCCGCCCCTCGTATTTCTATATTAAATTTTAACAAAATGTTGACTTTGACAAATTGTTTATGATGGTTGAATATGTTTACCATATACTATTACATATTTATAACAATATAAAACAACATTTTAAAGATTCAATCATGTAACGTCATTCAGTGAAACAATACGTTAGTATTGTAGAAATGATTTGATTGTTCAACGAAATTAGATTGCGAAGAAAACGTCGAGTACACATTTTAACTCATAAAAAAACTTGTTCATCATATTCAGTTATATGAAAGTTTTTTATTCTTTTGAGCTGGAACTTACATAAATGTATTTAAACTCACAACCGAGTTGATATTTTATATCTTAAACATCATAAGATACACGACATTTTCGTAACGAATTGATCTCCTTATGAGAAGTGTCGTTCATTAAAAGTAATGAGTGGGATTTATTATAACGAGACTTTGATATAACATTTAGCTATTGGTTATAAGTAAATACCGGTCTAGATGTGTCCATGGGTCCCATCAAATTGTTTTTAAATAACTAAATTCAATAATAAGCTTGTGCCTATATACACATTATTACAAAGTTTAGAAATTGTTCTCCCAATAAAACTGTTAGGTATTTGAGAAGCACTTATTAGCCAATCATTTTAAGTGAAAGGTAAAACAAACTTAACCAATATATTTTGTTAATTAAACTTTAATGAATAGTTAAATACATTGGCATATAAAATATTATAACACCGAAACATAATATAAAATACATAAATAAAAGTTGAATTATTTATATTTTAACCATACTGTTAAATGCCAAATAAACGTGTATAAATACTGAATCATTGGACAACTTTACAGTTATTGTCTTAAAATAAATCTGCGAATAAAACAATATGTAAATTTTTTTCAATTTGTGTTGCTTAGCTTATAAGTTACCTGAATATATAAAAAAATAATAAGAAATAACTATTATTAGAAATGTATTTTAAAAACGTAAATATTTTTGTAACAAATATTGAGTAGTCATTGGTTCTTCTTGGCTTATTTGTTTTAGATTTATTATTTGATTCATAATACTATTTGTAATATAATTGAGAAACAATATTTATACAATGAGACACAAAAACTGATTACAATGTTTACAAGTATTTTCTAAAACATTGCAATTTATTACACAAGGCTGTTTTACAGATAAAGCATTGGAAGCAAGGATTTGTAGCAATATTCACCACTGTCAATCATTGAATAACAACACATTGCTGTTCAGTAACAAGTTTGTTTTTAGCTGAAGAATAAATTCATCCAAGAGCCTCTGCTTTACTATGTTATGCATAATAGGTTAACGATACTTTAATAGTTAGAACAAGCAGTACAGGTTGCACCAGGCAAGTAATACAAGTTTGATAGTTATGTTCCATCTTGCATTACACGTGCAAAGCATGTAATACCGACACTTAATAGTTCGCTAAATCTGTCGTTAAATAAGAGTGATACCATTGCTTTAATAATACCATTCCTACAAGTAGCTTAATAATAATCTTATAATTACATTTCAACAGAAATTATATTTTAGTCGTACTATTTGATGTTTTCAAATTTAAAAATAGAACATACTGTAAAATACAATTTGCTAAACTCATCGGTTATAAATGACGAAAGAACCTTATCATTCAGAAATATTCCTAAACTTTCCAATCCAAAAGCCGTCTCATGTTTAATTGGAATGGTTATTAAAAAAAATCCCTAACAACCACCAAAGATGTTATCCATAAGGTTCACAGTTGTGATACATGCGCCGTGTGCATACCCTCTCAAAATAGCAAAGTATATTAATTATGTCCAATTGTTCCATCCCGTCCTAAAAAGGAAATCCACATTATGTGGGTAAGTCATCACGAATAACCAAATTCAGTATCATGATATTGGTTGTAGTAAACCAGTTTTCTAAGTTCACAGGGTTGACAATTCTTTAAACAGCATTAAAACGCTAGTATAACCTGAAAGAAATATAAATACATAAACAACATACAATATATTTACAATTATACAGTTAAGAGTTTATTTTTAGCGCTTTTCGCTAAAAAAAAAACTAAAATTGCACTATTTTATTTATACAATAAATGTTTATCTGGTTTGAGTATAATTAACACTTTTTAAATCAAAGTTTAATATTTGTTTTGCTGATAAAAATAAATTTGACTAAAAAAACTTAGCACTAAAGCTCTTGAGAGAAGAGTGGTTCTAATAAAGCCCGCTCTGTTCCTGAAAACGACGACTTTTTCTGCTGTTCCTTCTAAAGTGAGTTTTGACCAGATATCTTCGTCATACAGTCTTTGCAAGAAAGGTGGTAGTGAAATAGCAGTTGTGTTCCAATTTATCATTTCAGTGCAATCTTCAGTTAAAAAGTTAATTTTTGGTGCTTGAAATGTCCTGATTGACTTCATTGGAAGCTAAGTTCATTGTTTATAAAGTTCTCCTAAAAATAACTCTCTGTTATTGTCCTTTTATCAACTAACATATAAAGAAGCAAGTACTCTGGGTGGTGAAAGAAAGCGTTACTGCCCTTAACTGGATTAATCACTTGATTTAAGTTTTCTAGTAGGAATCTTGTAAATTTTGAGAATTCAAAAACATAATGATGATCATCTCATACTTAAAGTACTTACATTTCTCAATTCTAAATCATACTGGCATGTACGATTTAAGTATAAAATAGCTTATGCAATCTTATGCTCATCTGGGGGATTTTCAACAGTTATAATTTTTATTTCTTTTCCTGGTCAACTTCTGATATATTTTTGTTTAATATATAACGCCCATATGCATAAATAACATAACATGGTGCAATTGTAACTAAAATATAAACTGCAATAATTACCAGGCATAATAAATATGCCTGAAGTTGTTTATATTTATTCTGCTTAAAAATTATACATTACAAAAATAACGATAGGAATTGACAGTCAACTAGCTATATATCACTTGGATTATTATTGTGTCACTTTCCAATTTAGACTATAAATGAACCTATTTTTGTTTGAACCATGTAAAGCTAATTTCAATTTAACGTTTTATTATTAATCTGTAGTATTTGAATATAAGTACTTTAAATAAATTTCTTTTAAATTATAATTAAAACTTGTTTCTCATTCACGTATTATTTATTTACGTAGTTTTATTTACATAAATAACTTAATTATTTGTACTGCTCGCAGTCTTATTGCGATCACTCTCTATTCAATAAAGAACGTTTCGCCTATTTTCCAGACATTTTCAAACCGTTCATTACAAATTTAAAAATGATTTGCATAAGTTTAATAAATGTGATACTGATACAAGGACAGGCCAGAGTGCACGTGCGTGATTTGCTTATTTAAGTAAAACTACATCATCATATTTATGCACCACAACTTGTGTTTGTTTTTTTGTGTTAATGTTTTTGGAGTGTTTATGTGTAATTTATAGTTTTTCGACGTGAATTAAATAAATGCAAATACTTTAAAAAAAAATTCAAACGGTTTGAAAATGGCTGAAAAATAGGAGAAACGTTCGTCACCGATTAGAGAGTGATCGCAGTACGACTGCGAGCTTTACAAAGAATTAAGATATTTATGTAAATATATCCAGTCCAGTAAGGCGAAAAACTAAATAAAAATATATTTAGATTATTGTACTTGTCACTTTGTACATATTAACGGAATTATAAAGCACTTAGAAATACAACAGGACTTCTGATGATGCATACTGATATTGAAATCGTAACTATTAGACGTAAAAAAATTATCACACTCAAAAACAATAAGTTAGTGTACGCAGTGTTTAGATGTTGTCATAAGTAATTTCGAGATATAGCTTTAGTAGTATATATATAAATACATATTTCATAAGTTAAACAATGAACACATGTGTTAGTAGTCACTTATAATATTTTGTAAATTTGCGGAATTTAATAAGAGAACTAATACAATAACTACAACTTATAATTATTACAGGTGATTAAAATACATATTTTGCCAAATTACATTTTTGTTGTTGTTCAGTGTTCCACACTCATCTAAGATTGGATCTTATTTTTTCGTTATTGTGTTCTTTAAAATATGATTTAATAAAACCAAGTAATTTTCCTTAAATATTAGACGTCAATAGTATTAGACTCTATTTACTATGTAAATAATAAGTGTTGTTTACTTAGCGTCACTCTCATTAAAACTATTGCTATATATATAGTGTTTGCAAGAATCAAAATTTGTTATTTGAAAACAAATATTCCACTTAGTAAATCAATTAGTTAATCCTTGAACACAATAGCTAACAGGTTTAAGCTTTTAATGGTTTTTTGTTTATATTTTATTTATTAAATAATAAACTATATTGAATCATATTGATTGAATTTAATCTGAAAAGATTACATTATATTTTAATAGCAAGTACAGTTTCCTATCATTATTTTAATTATAACCGTAATTAATTACCTACTATGCAATATATTTATATTACTAAACAGAAAGTTGAAAGTTAAAGAAAATATTAGGAGATACGTAAAATTGTGATTCAACAAGCAATACAAATTTAAAAAACAACAACAAAAACTATTTTCAGTGCAACAAAACAAAAATATTTCTATACAATTTTAAACGTATTAATTAAACGATAAACTCGTTAATGCTAAAAGTATGCATTAAATGCTTTAAAAGTGTTAGGAATTTAGAGGTAGTTCTTAAGATATCAAATTCAAATGTAGAATGATCAGTTACAAATCCTAAAAAAAATATTACACTCCTACTAATGTTTAAATGCACTAAAACCGATATTCTTCCAATACATTTTATTTGATGTTTACATGTTTTCGTCTTTTTACAATATTTATTTGCAATAGATTGTTGTATAGTTTTTGCCAAGATTCCATGTTTACCTTATGACCTAATAACACTCTGCGTTTATCCTAAATGCCTCAGCGTTCGTTTTAAGGAATCCAAACAGATATCATTGTCAACGTTTTAAAATGGAATAATTTAGTTTGTATTTTGGGATTTTACTTTAAAGATTTCTATAAAATAACGTTGCATACAAACAATGAATTTATTGTGTCTTATTTTAAAGAGCACAATAAAGGACAAAACCATGACATAATGTTTATATTACGAACAATAAATGAAAAAATGTTAAATATATTAAGAAACTAATATCAAAAACCTACTTAGATTTATATAACCTTTCAGTAGATACGTTATTCATATGGGATTGAAACTATACGTTTAATTAATTCTTTTTGTGTTGTCTATATTAAGATTATTTTTTTTATTCTTCGTTAGTATTAATTATGGGTTCATTTAACACAAACACTGAAATTCTTTTTAGTATTTCTTTCCAAAAAAAAAGTTCAACTGGAAAATATAATCGTCGCTTTAATCAATGTATTTTAAACGTTATACAGCAAAAAGTAATCCATATATGAATTTTTTGTTTACAATAGGTTACATTGCAGTAAACTATATTGTGAAACATCATTATTTCACAGTATCGAAGTATACACATGAGTTTATTTTTAACTTTTAATAAGCAAACAGTCCTATACGTGTTGTAATTTAAATACATTTTAATATAATCTGTTGATATTTGTATATCCAATCTAATATGTCTATCTTGAAGGGATACAGGAAAAGTATAGATATTTGTATTTATATAAACTAATAACTTCTAAACCATTCAGAGAATATGTATTATATGAATAGGACATTTACATTTCAAACTTTTTTTTAAATGCCAAGAAACAATCATTTAAAAATCACAGTTTAAAATTTACAGTTACAATGTTAAATCAGGAATTTATTACAGTCACTGAGAAAATAGGTGACACATTTTGTATTAGGGTTTAAGAGCGGAAGTAGATTAAGACAATGTATTGTTGATCAGTATTTTTAACGGTATAAAAGTAAAAGCAACGTTCTGCTAACGATTTTCTTAAATAGATTTAAATAAATATTTTAAGCTATTATTAAATTTTGTTGAATGTGTAATACTAGTTTACAATTTAAATAACATAAAATGAAAGTGTCCACTCACATTAACATTTCTACTTGTACTGCTTTATATTACCACTTTAATTTCGCCAATCTTACTAAAAATGTTGCAAATTAAAATAGTTTAAACCATATATGAATTTATGCAATGCTTACAAATATTATTAAACATATTTGTTTTGATTTCTTGTTTCTTACCAATAAATGCTTATACAATTAATTGTATTAAGATCAATAATGCTGTGAAAGAATATACAGTAGCAAAAATAAATGTTAATAACTTTCACTAAAGCCGTTGCTTAGTATGCATATGTACTTATACATTAAGTATTGAAGACGGTAACAAATCACTTAAACCGTTTATGCTAAAGAGCCTAAAATATTATTGGCTAGTGAAAACTAAAACTACTTTAAGTTTTAGCAGGCGAACGTAAAGAAAACATTTTTTTTTACGTTTTTAGTAACCAATTAAATCAAATAGTATAATATTAGTTTTTTTTTCTAATATTTTCATGAAATAATATTTATTTCAAATTTTAATTTACAAAATGAAATAGTACATTACGTTACATTAAGTACATTGTGTACATTAGGTTCGCTACAATATTTATTTCAGAAAGTATGTAATTGTAATAAATAGGGTTATTTAATGGAAATTTTAGTGTCGTAAATATTATTTATTTCATGTAAAATTTGTCAAATATACCTTAAGGGGGTAGGGATGACTAAATATATTTTTTTTACTATCAAGATTTATTTAGCAAGTGTTTCTGAACACGTACATATATGGTTTAAATGCTCTAAAACAATGTATTCGTCATACATTGTTTAAAACATAAGCAAGAGCTACTGATTTTGATTTCGAGATTCCCTGCTGACGGCACTGTTTCACTCAACTCATATTTATAATATAGTTTTCAAATGATGTTTTAGCTGGAATAGGCTGGTAATGTTGGCTAATATGATTTTAATACCTCACTGGGAAATAGATCTTAGAAATAATCTGTCAGCTGATAGTGTTTTGTTTGTTATGTAAACAAACACAGTAATGTTTATTTGTGTTCTGCGAGAGTTTAGTTTGAGATTATTTTTACAAATTATTTCTGGTTATTAGATATTATACTAATTCAGTGTTACTGTTCTGTGCTTCATCTAATTGTACAGTAATAATGCTTAAAATAAAATACTTTTTCATGGTCTTGGCCTACGTCTGACGCAGAGAAGAAAAAGCCTGTTAGTGCATAAAAAAGAAAATTTCAGAAACTGTAAGAAAAATTATAATATTGATTACAATTCTCAAGGCCTTCCATTTTCAATTTAGAATTACTATAAAAAGTTTTGGATGAATCATGTGTTTGTCAGGAAGAATCATAAAAATATTTTATGTGTGATATTGGCCTACTTTTAACGCGATTTCCCGAAAACTCTAAAAATCCCAACTTAGGTACATGCTGCTCTGTTATTTTTTTATATACACCTCTAAATTTTTTATCACTAATAGGGGGTGTGTTAGGCTATATGGTAGACCATTTAGAATTTTTAAACTTCATGTTTTATAAATATTTCAATAATTAACAAAAACAAGGTAAACATTTCTTATTTGTAGTAAAATAAACTGTTTACTTTCCAAATGCCAAATAACAAATGTAATTTTTCAATTATTTCAATTATTGTTTGTTTGAAAGCTCTAAGCCTAATACTTAGGGAGTAGTGTGTACCTGAGTATTACAAATTTAACAAGCGTGATATAGTTACGCCCATACCCCCTTAAAATCTTCAAAAATTTTACTGTACATTTGAATCCAAGCTAAACAAATAAGTACGAGATTTATTTCCGTATAATTTCAATGTCAGAAAACAAAACCAATCAAAACCGTCCAACGGTGCGCGGTGCGGCAATTTACAACAATACAAATTGAAACGGCTAAATTCAAATTGGTCAACAGATCAATTATGTGAGTTTCAACTGAACCAATCTATATATATTATTGATTTATTTTACACTTATTTTATGTTGGTTTTAAGGTACAACAAGTTTGCAAGTTTTACAGAGTTAAGAGATTTTCTAATACATAAAAGAATGAACCGTATAGGTATTTTTAAACCTGCATTATAAATGATCGTGAATTACACAAATCATTCAATATTTACAAACCTTTGTGTTGCTGAATAGGAGAGCCGTTCTACCATAAATCCTTTCAATGGTATCCTTTCAAAGAAAGGGAAATATATGACGTCACCCTCTTAGCGAGATAAATGTATGTCATCAAAATAAGTTGAAAGGTTGCCCTTAGTAAGCCTTTACTTCTTTAGTTGATGCATTCATAAACCTTATTTAATGTTAACTATATAGTTTAAATTATTACAACGCAATTCTTGAGTTGCACGAAACATCTATTACAATTGATAATAATATTTAGATGTAGTCTAAGTTTATAATTTGGGTAAAAAATATATATTTTATGTACGTATTATGTTATTTCATATAATTTATAATCCATTTTGTATTATTATTAATACAAAAGCAAATGTATCGTCTACCAAAACAAATTAAAGGAGTTTATTACATTTTATAAATTTAATGTATTTATTAGGAATTTTAATTTAAATCTAACTAAAGAAATAATTTGTACAAGATTTTAGAATGTGTATATGAAGTAAACATATTTAAGGTGATCAAAGCACATAACATACTGTACTAATTGCGGATAAAGACTAACTCTTAATTATTGGTGAACGCTTAATACATCATTGTTTAAAAAACAAAAAAAATACTCAATCATATATTTTTCTTCGTTTAGCTAAGTTTAACACAATTAAGTACTAGTTATATATATTGAAATATAAATATCAGTATATTATGAGGCATCTTTATCGATGTTAAAATATACCTTCCAATAGGTATTGTAAAGTTATCAGAAAATATTAATTATCATTTCTTAATACACATGTTATTAGTGTTGTGCTTGTTATTGTGTTATCCCCTACATGGTATTAAATTGTGCAGATTTTCCTTGCACTGAATGTTTGTAAAGCGTTTAGCATTTATCTTCTTAGACAACATTAAATATCTCTACAATATTAATTAAATTTTAGACTGTGTAGCCTTTAGGTATATAACTTATTATTTAGAAAACCAGAAGCGTCTGCCAAAATATAACGTTTCCTTTCATCAAATAATTAGAAATTATTTTGTATACAATACAATTATCAGTCAAATTAAATTTTTCTCTAAACTATTCTCAAAAGTTAGTATTTATAACAGCAAAGTATATGCATATTTTAATGGTGTTTGTTAATCATTATAATAAATTAATCATGTTTAAGTAATTATTAATAATAACAACATTAGTAATAATTGTAGGAAAATAAAATACGGTTTGTTATATTGCACAACTATTCAAAATATTCATATTCTGAAAAGCCATTCTTATATTTATTACATTACTGTATTTCAAAACTCTCTCTCAAGAATCGCAAATGAGATATATATGTAGTTAGGTTTCTTAACAAAGTTAAATTTTAATGCACAAACAAGAGTTTTAAAAAAATCTTAAAATAAACCGCTCTCATAAACTGTTTGGATTATTTGGGTTGTAATCAATGCACTCTGATATATATTGTTAGTTTGCAATTTAACATTTATTTAAGATTTGCGCTTTATTTGCGTTAGACTAAAGAAGACGGAGGATGAAAAGTATCCATGTTCGAACTTTTGAAGTTCTAACAGAACAGTTACTGTACCATAGTGAACTTTTATTAATTGTAATAGTAATAACACAATATAACTGATTTATTTTTAAAACTAAATACAATAATGTTAAATCATTTATAGAATAACATTATACTTATTATTGCACGATTATCACTGATAAAGATCGCTTACTATGCACTAAAACCAAGAACTTTTCAATAGCTACCAAACTAACTAGCAAACGAGAACTTATTATGTTTGGCTTTACTCACACAAAGGCATGGGGCGTATTCTTAGCTCGCCTTTGTTGCCTTTGATTCCCTTTTCAAGTTTTAACAAAGCTTCGTTTTATTTGCCGAGTTTTACAACTCTTAATCTACAGCTTTCTCTTTAAATTGCGAGTTCTTTTGTGTTTTGTAGATTGATTTTCCTGCCCCTGCTTATATCAAGTAAACATATATTCAACATTTAAATTTGCTAAGTTTTAACCGAAATTAGGTAAAATTGTTTAAATTTGTATGCTAATAATGATATAAGTGGAATTGCAAACTTCTATTTTTTCATACTGGAAAAAGAGCAGTGATAATCATCAGATTTATCAAAATTTCTATTTATAGTAAATTACATAAATTTATTATATAACTCATTTAATTAATAAAAATATATTTAAGGTAGAATCATTTTCTCTAATATGAAATTTAATTCTATTCGTTTATGCAAAATACAAATGAAACCAACATTTAGGAATCATATTTTGTTTAACTTTTTGAAAAAACTAGTATTACAAGATACAATTTCACTGTGCTGAAACTAAGTGACCAGTTGTTGTTTTATTGGGAAGGTTTTTGTATGATTATTCAGGATATTTATATCTTCTTTTCTTAAATTTAGCACTAATTACAAATCGAAAGAGCTATAAAAAATCTGATCTCATGACTAATATTCGTTGTAAGGGCTTAACATTACAAAATCACAAAATCCCTGTCTCCATCCTACCACCCCATCTCAAAAATATTTAATAAAAGAATGGCTTATGATACATCGAATTGAAGCCTTAGAAAACCATGCATTTTTGTAGTAAGACAATAAAACTCGGCTATGCAATCGTTCGCTTTGTTCAAAAATGGGATTTTGCAAGATATATTTATAATTTTTTTTAACTAATTTGTGGTTTAAACTCACCGCCAGCAATCCTTTTTTGAAGTAATCCTTCTATTTTATAATTATCAACTATTTTATAATTATTATTAGTGATAATTATAAAATAGAAGGATTACTTCAAAAAAGGATTGCTGGCGGTGAGTTTAAACCACAAATTAGTCATTTAAGCATATCCGGTGCTCTAGATTACTTATTGTAATGAATTTTTTTTTACTAAAAAGACGGAAAGAGATATTCTAAATCACAATACTCCTTCCCCTCATACCACTTCATGTGAAACATTTTTAAATGACTTGTTTGTCTTGTGATACATTGAATTAAATAAGTTTAAAACCCTTGTATTTCTGTAGGCTATTACAATAATAAAAATTACCTACGCATTAGATTACTACCCTAAAACATATACGTACGCCAGAGATATGCGACCAAAAAACGGGAAATGACAGTAATTGTAACTTTTACCAATTGGTTTCCTAAATATACGCCAAACCTATACGTGTCTAACATTTAAAGACAATGCCTCATAAGGAGGAATTTATGACTTCCTAAGCAGTTTTCTAAAGCAGTTCCCTTACAAAAATATGACCTACATAAGCAGTCACGTAGGATAATGTTTTGTTAGGAGCCTTAGTTTATTGCTAAATTAGTGTCCTTGATAGTTACAAGGTAAACAATGTAAATTTGTAACGTAAATAATTTAGCTTAATTTTGGTTCCCGGCTTACTGGTTTAACTATGCACGGTTTATACACATTCCGTTGCCATCATAAAGAACATCTACTTAAATATTTATAAAAAATTTACATATACTGTTTCATTCTGTTTAAGTTAGATTTTCGAAAGCAGGTTCCCTAGAATATATGTGTTGAACATGTTTGTGTTCGGCTTTTTTACTGCAGTAAATTTGCTTCTTATTAGTGACAAGCAACCTGCTTTGTATTCCTTGACCCATCTTTCTTGCCTTGAATTATAGTTTACTTTCTAAAGCTATTGTATATTATGTCCTTCGTTTTCTCTGTCATTAATTCTTCTAACATTTGATCAATAATCCTTTGTAAGAACAGTTATTGATCCTTTCAGAGGGTCTTGATCGATTCATGTAATAGCTGTTGAATTTGCTTCATCTTCTTACTGACAATCTTCTTTACTGATATATTTCCTAAGTTTATAAAAGCCTAAATCTTTGAATTTTGTCTGTAACTACACAATATATTTTCAACTTGTATTAATTTTTGTAAACACAAAATAATTTATAAACAAACATTAAAGAATATTATGCTAAAATAATTTAGCGGCATTTTATTCTACAAAACCATTAAAAACCATTAAGAAAAATTCAAAAAACATTTAAATTCCTCAGTTTGAATATTGTTGATAAATTGAAAGACCTGTCAAAATTGTATGGTGTTGCATATATCCTCCTAGTATTTTCACTAACCTAATATAGGGATTTACTAGATATTGAAGAAAAACATGTGCATCTTGTAAGCTCACCATTGTATGTCTGCTGTTTGTACTGCTAGTATATTGTCTTACTTATAAAGTAGAACCTAGTATTTAGAAGCTATAAGGAGTGTTAAAAAAACAAGTTTCCTCTCTTAAGAAGGAAATGTAATTTATTAAATCTTCTTTATGTTTATTTTTCTTGGACAATTATTACGATATAGAGAATCTATTAAGTGGACCTAAATGGTTTTTATTTTTTAAACACATTTATATGTATATATGAATACGATAGATTGTAACCTTCCAGAAGGAGTATACCAGATATAAAAATGTAAACTGTGTACCACTATTGGCCGTATCTTAATTCAATTTTAACTGGAATATGACTATGATGGCGATTTAAAAAGATTATATAAAACTTTGGTTGAAAAGAGTACATATATCAATACGAAAATCACTTACTTAACTCTCAAAAGTTTATTGAAAACTCTATATTTGACAACAAAATAAATAAAGAATTATACATGCAATACAAGTTTGACAGTTTATAATTAAATGTTATTAAAAATAATTTAACATTTAAGATGTTCAAATATATGTATTGAGCATAAATTTGTTTCTTTTTATAATTTAATAAAAGTTTTACACGTTTATTATGTTTTTTACATCATAATTGGATACCACTTATTATATTTTTAAGTTTTTATTTAAATTTATCCGTAGGTAAACTTAAGAAGAAAGTAAAAACACAATTAATAAAAGTAAATTATATAAAATTAAAAGGTTTAATCCCTTAGGGACCTGCTACAAAAATGATTTAAGGAGCTACACCTCACCTAATAATGTTTTTATCTTAGTTTTAGTCAGTTTGGTTAACCCTTTGTATTTTTTAACAGATGTAATTCCATGTTATTGTGTAAACTACTTTTACAGTAACAGACGAAGAAAAATTACCACACCATTGAAAATTTATTATTCCTGGAACAGCAAAAATACATAGAGAGTTGTTGATAGGTCTATTGTTATTACATTTTTGCTTATAAAGTTAGTATAAACCTTTTGTTTATCTGAAGAAAGGTTGTAAAACTGAACTGGTTGTAGTTGAAAATGATTAGGTCCTGAACTTGATCTAGATATAATTTGATAAATGGAACAATACAAATATTCTCTGTACTTTCTTACACAATTGTTATTAAAATAATATTGTGAATGTAAAATTTAACCATTTATATTTATATGTGTTATTTTTATTGAGATTATTTGGAAATACAACCTTTTAGAGTTGGTATGAGAATATTTTACTACAGATTACTTATGTACAATGTTAATGAGCACGTGTTTTTGTTAAAACAGTTTGTTACAGTAACACCGCACTTTGTCCTGCTTTGAAAGATTTTAATGATTGGACAATATATCTTAGGTATAGAAATTATTATTTATGCAAGTTCTTGAATTTGCATACAGTTAAAATCGTAACATTTAAATAAATACAACATTATAAAATGTTAATTAAAGTACGAGAGTTCAAACACATAATTTAATAGAGGCTATTTAAGTTGTTCAAACGATTTTGTTTAATTGAATTGAACTGCATGAGTATTTCTAACTCAACCTATTAACACATAATAAAATAATATACGCAAATTAAATGCCATCTGAAAGGAATGTAACATTTGTATTAAAACTTGAGTGGTACCTATTCTGATATGCATGGAAGCCTATTTTTCTTATTTTTTAAATGTTTTTAATAGTTCGATCGCCCACAACATTACTCAATCCAGATGAAAAGTAACACAAATATCACTTAAATTATGTTGCTTTAACTTAAATTTAAACTCTAGAACGTTAGAATGTTTTCTTTTATCACGAGAACTTTGCCACCCAACGCGTCAATCGTTCTTTTATGTCTGGAAAGATTATGGTAGTTCGAAGTAGCTTTTACCGATACTTTTGTTTGAGTGAATCCGCTGTGCGTCTGTATTGAAAATCTGTGAATCTTGTACTTGGATGAAGTGATCCTTCAGAAATAGAATAAATTTAATTATTTAGCACCTGGACTTTTAATATAACGCTACATTTTGAAGATTGTAAGTTATAATAAAATTAAAATTTAGTTTTGGCTGTAACTTACTTTCCTTCTTACATCTTTCAAACTGACTAAACCTTACTATATTCATATCGGTTGGACGATGTTAATTGTTAAACTGTCACTCCCATGAACATTTTAATCGCTTTGTTATGCACCTTCCAATTGCTATACATTTTAATTTGCTATAATTTAGAGGGTAAACAACGGAAAAGATGTAAGACTTCTTGTTTTGAGGTTTTAACTTATAATAAAATTTTAAAATATCGTAAATAGTAAAGTGAATATATATTGTAGGATTTTTTAACTTTATTATGGCTAAACTTAAGTCGAATAAAATAACGAACTGCACAACCAATAACAGATTTTGAGAGATTACGTTGCTCCAACAGTAACTTTAAATGCAGTTAGTTCATTATTTAACTATGCAAAACATTTCTAGTTTGTTTTATTACTAGTCGTCAACGAACTAAAGCCAATTGGAAAGCAGTAGTAAATAGATTTTTATCTCTCTTAGCAAGTTAATATTTTAATCGCATTAAACTCTTTTGGACCGAGGGTAGGCTATACTTCATTCCTCATTCATTTAAATATATGCATTAATCTAATTAATATTATTATTTCGAACTTATTTAATGCATCGTATCATTGAAAATATATTGACTTTAAAATTGTTCCGTATCGTCATTATCCATAAAGCTCAAAACTTTGAGAGTTAAAACACATTAAACTGTCTTAAACTCTAGAAGACATTGTTATTTAAATGTCTTAAACTAAAAAAATGTGTTTGAAATATTGAGCTGTATTTGAAATAGTGGTTCATTGTTTCGTAAATTATAATTTAGGATAATTAATATTTGTAGCTAGTTTACATACTATAACAAATAAATAATCACACAACATTTGAAACAATAGAGAATAAAACAATGCAAATAACAAATAATTTAGTTCTCATTATAAATTACATAATAACTTTGTTTATTAATTTTAAGCTAAATATAAAAATTAATTTTACTATAATACAAGATGTCTATTATTCATATAATACAAGTGGTTCATTTCTATATTCACCTGCTTTTTTTTATTAATTAATTTTTATAAGAGAAAATATCTAACGGGAAATTTCAATAAAATTATGTTTTTTATTAGCTAAGTCCATAATCCACGATTCTAAGGTTATTGGAAAAAACTACATGGTTTAATAAATAAAAAAAAATAAAAAAATAAAAACACGCAAAAATAATGTTTTATAGCAACATACAATTTGATTATTTTTAAGTCATATGCAGCCATCCCAATTTACTATTTATCTGCATATTAAGTTATTTGTAAATAAAGTGGTACACCTTTATATATCATAAAATGTAACTACTAAATATTATCTACAGATTATGTTAATATCAATTAAATACATTTCAAAATAATATTAGTTATTATAACTAAACACACGTAAAACATAATACATTTATCAAATTAACTTATTATTAATTAAACTTAAAATTATTTGGTGAAAACAAAGTTACAAAAATTTTTGGTCTGGACCTGTGGGACTAAAATAAAACAACCATTTAAATATTTAATTTAATATATTATGATCATTAAATTTATCTCAAAATCATAGATATCTAGAGATTTTATCGAAGACACTATCAATAATACAATGCATTTCGTTAAACACAATTTTAATTATGTTAAAAATATATTTACAAAAACTTATTTTTTTATCCAAAATTATAACATTTCAAATATGTTTTCCATCCATATTTTCTAAAGATTGTTGTTTAACCTAAGCATATAACGTTTTCAAAGTTGGCAAAACTCTGTCCAAGTATTTGTTTAACTAAATACTAACTCGAACTATTTCCAAGGCAAGATAGATTTTTGGTAACATGGAAAAGAGATTTCTTAAAACTGACAAATTATTTCATTCTCAGTATTTTAATGTTTTTGAGTTATTACCAAATTTGAGTAAATTTGGATATGTAGTCCTATGACATAAAACTGTTCAAAGTTAACTGACATAAATTAAATGTATGAAGTATAAGTATATATAAGCCATTATATATAAGTATATATAAGTTATACTCACTTATAACTTCTTCAGAAAAATACATAACTTTCCTAACAAATAAAAATATAACACGTTCACAATTTACACAGATTATTATTTTATAAGATACTTAGCTACATGTAGCGGGTTTAAGTATGAGTATTTTTAATAATAATGTTACTATATTTAACAAATATTCGTTCGAAGTACATAAAAAGATTAAAAGTAAATTTTTCTTACTTCAGATATGTATCGGTTGTGTAAAAGATAACTTTGTTTAGTTTTCTTGTTTGCTTGTTATAGCGTTAACAAAACACATTGTAAGACCGTTAATAAGCAGCAAGAGCACAAAGTACGTGTACGGACTTCTAAACAGCAGAACTCGACTGTGCAAAACGTTCGAACTACGTTAGAGGCATACTTATAAGGAAACATTTTTAGTTTGGTTCCAGTTATGTTCTGGAAGTGTATTTGCAATAGATGTTGAGTTTACTTGACCCGTGAAAGGTTTTTCAATTACATCTATATAACAATGCGAATAAATAAGCCTATTTATAGATTATATTACTTGATATACACAACAAATATTTTAATATAAATTTTATACACAATTAAAATTTGTAATTTAAATATTTAATATCTACTCATCTAAACATTGAACTCAATGCAAGTAATAACAGTAGGCCTACTTGGTAACGCATGTACAAAGTGTACTTGTATTTAAGGTAATGTATACGAAAATTATAATGGAAATTATAATAATTTAAACAAATAACTAATATGACATTTATAAAAAGTACTAATGTAATTGTAATATTTACTACCAAAATAAAATACAAGTCGATCGTGAGTCGAATATAAACCAGAATTTCTAATCTCCCTAAACAATTCCGAATGGGCTGGTAGAGTGGGGCGTTGAAGGCAGATGTGGACAAGTTTGGAACCCCTTTTGTTAGCTGTTTCCGGTCCTTCCCTTGTACAGCCATGAGTGAGGTTCTACCCCCCCCCCCCCGTTGCGCAACGGATTACATAATACAGATTTTAACAAAATAAACGGTTCCAGTAACTGGCACATACTTTCTCACAAACAAATTTAAATTATTAAACAGATTCATTGTGGCTTCATAATTGTAGGTGGGGTAGGATAAGTGATATTAAAGTAGGAGATTAACTAAATGTTATTATTATTATTAGCTAGAGAGAAAACTATTCGATCGATTTCGAACAAATTTGCACAAAACTTTTAGAAAGATAGGGTTTCCTGCATATGGTAGGGTGCATTAATTGCTACAAATAAGCCAAATTTGATAAAAATCTTTAGAGCCGTTTTTTTTATTAAAAAATAATAACTGATTTTTTGGAGGTTTTTGGCTAAACAGGATGTTTTTTTTTTAAATTGTTCAAAATCGTTTTTCGTGCCTACTTGACATGTCTGATTTAAATTTGTTAGAAATCGATCGAATAGTCTGCGCTATAGCTTTGTATACATACAGACATTTTGTAAAAACTACTTTTTTTGGACTCAGGGGGTCCCAACAGGGATATTCCCACAAAAATCTCAACATCGATTTTTTTTGCGATCACTATACTTTCTCTATACTATAGTATAGTGAGAAAGTAAAAAGGTGTTAACCCATCGGAAATTTTGACATAGTATAAGACGGATTCAAATTCGACACGAATATGTTTAACTGAATATTTAGAAGAAAATTTTTTATCAAAAATCAAATCAGGATTAAATGAAGGGGACTGTACAGAACAAGACACCATATCTGCAGGAATTGCAATGGTTTAATACGAAATTTAGAGAACAATATAATTATGGATTTGAAATATAAGTTTTGTTGAATGTTAGTGAACAGTATTAACGTAATCAGATGCAAACAACTGCATTAGACATATAACTTAAAAAAGAAATTAAAAACAAAATATATTTTATAAAATTCTAAGTAAATTGAAAGAAAGTAGTCCAACAAACAGTAATAAAGGGATAATTACAAATGAGTTAGTACTGTCAATTATTGTCAATTAGTACTGAAGAAATGTCAAAATGTTTACTATGAAAATTAAGAGTACAGTTAACTAAGAACAACGGACAATATTTTACTTAGGAGGGAGAAGGCAGTCCTGGCAACGCTGTTACTGGCAAGAGATGCAGCGAGAGGACGTCTGAACCAAACATCGAGCTGAACGCAACTCGATTATCATTAAAAAGTACAACCCTTTATAAAGACGAGGAAGTGATGAAGTGTTGAGGAAACTTATAATATCTTTTACAAATAAATTTATATAAAAAAAAAGCATTAATAGTTTCTAATATAACGTAGTAGGCCCTACATGTTCTTTGAATATAAAATTTCAAATAGCTAATGGTTAGTACAAATATTTAATTATCATACTAAATACAACAAACTTTTACAAACAGCAACGAACTTATGACGTAAATATGACAGTTTGTGTTTTGTAATTTTGATGAAGATCGTGGTAGACGTTGGAGTGTGTGGTCTAAATTTCATATAATCCACTGAAGTAAATATTTTAATATTTCAAATTAGAACTTCAATATTGACACGAATTTTCAAGTTTTGTTTAGCCAATGTGATCGTGTGTACTGCAATCATTGAGGATCTTAGCATCAGAAAATTCTGCGAAATATGCGTTCCGGAGCTAAGCAAAGATGTGTCACCTGAAACTGACCTTTGTCGGTGTTCTTGAAAGAAGCACTGGTATTGGAATGATCTAAGAACTATTAATTAGTCGAGATTAACTTGCGCAAGTGGTTGACGGCTCAGCCTCAACT
The DNA here is from genome assembly GCA_018207615.1 of Philaenus spumarius. Lineage (NCBI taxonomy): Eukaryota > Metazoa > Arthropoda > Insecta > Hemiptera > Aphrophoridae > Philaenus > Philaenus spumarius. Next base: position 231,970 of record JAGFPH010000892.1, on the reverse strand, counting down.
TTCTATAAAAAAGGAAACCACAAGCTTCAAAACGGTGTAAAAATACAATAGAGCGCTGGAGACTATATTAAGAAAAGTTAAAAGTTTTTGTTTGTGCTTTTTTCACTATCAATACATGCATATTATAAAGTATTTTTTTCGTATATTTGACTTACATTCTAACCAAATGCAATAATATATAGTATATAAACAAGACAATTATTTTCTAAAAAGGAAAAATAAGAGATGATAAACTACACCCTCGAACGTCTACCGCATAATAAGAGCTTCATCAATTACAAAACTCAATCTGTCATATATGTTCAGACAAGTAGGTGGTCTGATTGTCGGAGTTGTTGGATTTATTATGACAAATGAATCTTTGAAGCTTTGTTTACTCTAACTAAACACAAATTAGTTAATTAATAACCATACAAACTAATTTAATGAAATATATTTAAATTTTCTAATCAATTTTTGAACTGGAAGTAAAAATGTGTAAATACTCACACATAAACTGTTATAATTTCTTGCTTTGAGTATTTTGATTATACAAAATATTGTTCTTGTTAGAGCATTATTTTACCCTACAAAACCTTCCAGAAATAATTTTAATTCCACATAGTTCAAAAAATTACTAAGGTGCAGAAAGAAGTTAAATTTTTGCTTGTTTACGGGAAAAACTTCGAATATGATAAATACATTTTGAAACGTTTTATTTAATTAAAACACAATTACACTTAGAATATTTACTATTTAATAACATAACTTATAATCAGTGTTTATAAGTTATATTTAAATATTTAAATATTGTTATTACTGTTTTAAAATGTTTTTACTACACTCTAATCGTGTGGTTTATTTTGTTTAGTCTACATGACTAAATTACTCGTCGTAGTTCTGTTTAACGGTCTCAGTTACTCATTAGCCTCCAGCAGTTGGAATACAGTACCGCATCGTTAACGCTGTTATCAATAATTAAAACAATTTTTTAGTACACTGCTTTCTTTATCTTCAACTGTACGTATTTCCAAACCAAAGTGGACATTAGTACTTCTGGCATACCAAAACATATTAGTTAACACTTTTATGTTATATTTATTTGTACACCTGAAAGATATTTACTATTACGAGTTTAATTATAGGCTTCAATTGCTACAAGTAATATAAAAGCATTTTATGAAAACTAAATTGAGACTTTCACCATCTCAACAACTGAATTTAACTTCCAGTTTCTTTCTTTTATTTTTTAGTTGCCAAACTAATTAGCGGTATAAAATAAAGATAAGGATTTTTTTGTTGATACTATAGGGGAGTTTTATCATATGGGAAGTAAACTGTGCTGACTTTTTTGTCAGCTGTTTTGTCCATTTCTTCAATCATTGGTTTACTTTATGAAAAACATTTTGTAATTTTTTGTAGCGTTATTAATATTTTCTATAAATACCATAATTGCCACATAAATACAAAGTGTGTCAAAATTGGCACCCTTTAGATTTGGTAGTTTTTAAAATTACAGGAAATACAATAAACGAGTTTAAAAACTAAGCTGTGAACCAATATTACTAGTACAGTATGTTTTTCCTCTGAACATTTATTCTATAGGTTTACTTTGAGGTTTTAAAATGTATTATTAATTATTCCTTATGGAACGACTATAGACTATAATATTTCCGAAACACGTGCCCTT
>JAGFPH010000892.1:195595-216833 GCA_018207615.1 Philaenus spumarius | reverse complement strand
TTTCGACTAGGTAGCCTATGTGCCACCCTTGCTTAATTTTAACGAATCATCAGTCTGTGATAAGCTGCGGAAGTGAACGGTCCCATCAGTGCGGGTCTCTTGCCGCTAGCGCGCTTTTGTGCTGTAAGAACTTTGAGGGTTTCCCCACTAGCGACCAAAAGTTTTTCGTAATTTCTTGTTATTGTTTAGGTTAGTACGACTTAACACAACTTTGCTCTGTGTTGCCAACATTGTTCATCTGCGATTTTTTTATTTTCCAAATGGTACATTCTCTACGTAGCTAGACCTATAACATTCATTAGCTTTTTCATTTTGTACTTTTTACTATCAAATTTCCATAGGAAAAATGAGTCACCCTTATGGTGAGGCCTAAGGTCTGGAGTGGCAAATGAGCACCGAGCATGGTCCTCAGAACACGTTTTGGTGTGTCACGCACGTTTTTTTTGACCGGAAGTAACTATTTTTTGAAACATTTGTAGAGTATTGTATACAAAATAAATGTAGGATATTATTCTGCACATTTTGGTTTTTTATACGACCTTATAGCTCTCTTGGTTCCCCCAAAATCGATCAAAACGTAAAATAACAAAAAGGTCCCGGGTCCAAACCCCGGGGGGGGGGGGGGGGCTTTACCATGGGCCCAACGGCCTAGTTTTGAACCCTATATGTTTTGAATCAAAATTGAACCCTACCAAATTTTAAATGCTGCAAAATAGCGACAGATATTCTGGAAAATGAAAGTGCGGGGATTTTGCCGCTTGCGCCTACTGACGTTAGTCCTAGGGGTGAGTCTAACTAAGCTTTAATACTCTAGTAATCCCTAAACAAATTGTTTTCGTTGCTCATCCACATACTAAAAACTAGAAATACCTGGAGTAATAACTATGTTCGTTTCATAAAAATTGGAAAAGAAAGAATGTTGAAAAAGAGTTTAATGTACAATCTATTGGCTTTTTTGGATACTGCATATTTTTTTGTTTCTGTTAATTTTTGTATTTAAAATGTATTCAGCTAAGAGCAGCAAATAATATTATATATGTTTAGCAACATTGAGATCACCGGCAAGGTCTACAATCAATCCAAGGTAGCAGTGAACGTAAAATCATTTAAGTCATCTATAGCATTATTCCAGTACAATTCAGTTACTGATTGCTGTGGACGGCCTCGTTTAAGAGATGCATAATTTAAATCACGTATAGAGGTATTCCCATCGGAAGGGGATACATATTTACAATAAGTGGATGTATCACCATGGTTCGGAGAACTAACTGTATCAGCCCAGACTTCAATGTACACTATAGTTATGATCAAGGTTTTTCACACTTTTTCTTGGGTTGTAAACATTTTAATTCTGGTTCTGTTGTTTCAAAAAATAATTATATTCTAAATCGTAGTCTGGGGGGTTGTTACTCTCATCAGAAACAAATATTTCTTACTTCATTTGCACTACTTACTTCATCACCCATAGCTGTTAGTTGTTAATATGAAGTTCTAAGTAATCATTTGTAATAAACTTTCTTCAACAAATAGTGAAAGATAATGTTTATGCAAGGAAGAATAGCCAAGAAAAACTAGTTTTTAAAGCCAAAACTCGTTTTCAAATCATTTAGCGCTTCTAACCTTTTTAAATTTCTGCATTAGATATCAAATTCTTTCTAGGTACACTTTGGTAAATGAGGACTAAAGTAGAGTTGTACTCCAAGACCAGTGTTATGTTTTCTTACATAAGTACAAAATTTAGATACTTGGAGAAAGTTATAAAACTCTAAAATATCTATTCTTTTTTCTATTCCTTTTTGGGTCGTGCCAATGGGTGTATCATTTTGATACAACTAATATTCTTGCTTTTTTCTGACATAAGTATAAATTCATTTTTGTTTTACAAGTGCATTTCTTTGGTGGAATTTTGGGAGACCAAATTCAAATGTTGAAAGAAGTTTTCCCCCTTACTCAAATCCAATTTAAAATTAAACCCTAAAAAATACAAAATATTGTCTAATAGAAACTATTTTTAAGACACACCTTCACCACAAATCTTATATATAATATATTGAGTAATAAATTTCATTACCTTTATGGTTCCCTCATGTAATTATGCGTTGTCTTGTTACAAAGACGCATTTCGGAGCCGAAACTCCATTATCAGTATATCACTCCGTAGAGGTCGTCAAAACATTAAACTTTAACAAAAAACATAAAACACTACACACAAAAATAAATATATACACATTAATTTTGATTTAACCAAGTTTCATACGTGCACGCAGTTTCATGGTCCGCGAACTGGGCATCGCAGTTACTGGGCATCACAGTAAGGCCCAGGTTATCAAGTTAATTGGGTTGGTCTTATCAGTTATTCAAATCTCATTGCCGTCTCGAATAATGAGTTTGATTGGAACTATAACTTGTCATTGAGAATGTCATTTGGCGATTGTTTAAATGCTTTGTATATTTCATATTCTTCGATGACATTCATCATTGGTCCTTTTTTAAGGATGTGAACTGGTGTCAGGTTAGATTCAAAATTTGTATAAGAGTGTTTATTATCGATTATGTGTTGCGCAAAACTAGATATATTAGCATACAGGCTATTTTTTGGCAAATGTTCTTTGTATCTCTCCATGAAAGGTCTGCCTGTCAGTCCGATGTAAAAACAATCGCAATCGTCACACGCTATTTTATAGATGCCTGACTTCTTCTCTGGTGGTATTTCCTGTTTTTTACGCAGTATTTTCTGTATGTTATTATTGGTTCGGTGGGTTACAATGATATTATGTTTTTGGAATGCATTTTTTAAAATGGAGGGCATAATTTCAGTGTAATCGGCAGCGACAAATTTATTTTTATCCGCTCTAGTCTGTATAGTGTTATATTTTTTCGCTATTTTTGACTTCCTATGTTTTTCCAATAATTTGTCGATCATTTGGCTTCTATAACCATTTACCTGGGCTATATATTTAATGACATTTAACTCTTCCATGAAATCTGTTGCATCGAGTGGTATTGATACGAGACGGTGTACAAAACTCTTATAAGCCGCCATTTTTTTGTGTAAATGGGTGGTAAGAAAGTGCATGGATAGTTACATCTGATGTAGTTAATTTCCTGAATATTTTGTATTTACATTTATCGGTAATTTTTATTACGGTTACGTCAAGGAAGTTAATTTTATTATCGGTTTCTGTTTCCATTGTAAATTGTATCTTGTGGTTGATAGAGTTCAAATATTTCTCGAGGTTTTCTGCCTGTCTTAAGGTGCCGCTAAACATAATGAATGTGTCATCAACGTATCTTGCATAATAAATTATTTCCTTATTATAATTATTAACTTTAGATAGTAAAAATTTGTTTTCGAAGTTGTTAAGATAAATATCAGCCAATAAACCAGACAATGGCGAACCCATAGCTAGGCCTTCATTCTGCGTGTAAAAATCATTGCAAAAAGTAAAATAATTTTGTTTTAAAACCACATCGATTAGTAGTAGTAATTCCTGTATTTCATTATGTCCTAGTTTGTTAGATTCAATAAGGCGGTCCTTTAAAATAGATAAAGTCTCCTGTATTGGTACGTTGGTATACAAATTTACAATATCTAAGGATATCATTTTATAATGTGGTAAAAGTTTTATATTATTATTTTTGTTTACAAAATCTATGGTATTTTTAATGCTGCAGTTGTTCTTAAGCACAATGTTACTCTTAATAACTCTTTCCAGTTTCTTGGCTACTTAATAGCTTGGGGCGTTACTATAATTTATTAGTGGTCGAATGGGACAAGTATGTTTATGAATTTATGGTAGTAAATTGAATTGAGGTGCAGAAGCATTTATAGGTTTCAGAAAACTTCGCGTAGCATCATTGAAAAGCGTGGTACATTTATTAATGGCGCTATTTAACTCTTTTATATAGCTCTTGGTTGGGTCCTTTTTAATCTGTTCGATATCGTTGTCACGGAAAAATTCATACGCTTTGTGGTTGTATTCATCGGTTTTCATTACTACTAAAGTATTTCCCTTATCAGCCTTCGTTACCATGGCGTTATGTTTTTCTAATTTGTATTTAATGTTATTCAAATTGTATATGTCATCTGAGTAACAGGTTCTTAAGTTATTATGTCTTTCCTTCTTATTTAAAGTGTTAATTAGTTTGTTATTAATAAGAATTCTCATTTCATTCTGTAATTGTGGAGTGGGTAAGGTTTTGATAACAGTCTCAGCATTGACAACAAAGTTAATGTGTATATATTTATTTTTGTGTGTAGTGTTTTATGTTTTTTGTTACAGTTTAATGTTTTGACGACCTTTACGGAGTGATATACTGATGATGGAGTTTCGGCTCCGAAACGCGTCTTTGTAACAAGACAACGCATAGTCACATGACGAAACCATAAAGGTAATAAAATTTATTACTCAATATATTATATAATTGTGACTTGGACACCATCAATGAACATTAAATCTTATATATATTCGCCTTTATAGAATTCTCCCTTTTCTTTAATACCCAACGACATCATCTATTTATCAGGTAGTATGTATTTGTGATATTTTGTTTTATATACTGAATCTATTAAACATTTTGCGTATGTATAAGAGTCCATAAAACTACACAATATCTAAATTAAGGAATGCACTTATGTTTGGGGCCGATCAATAATAAATGTTGTGAAACTAAAACCAATCATTAACTCTGGCACTATTATTGAAAATTTCGTTTTGTCTGCTTTAATTAATGTCAAACCAAACTTATTTAGTCTTTCAGTAAAACTCAGGAGTTGCTTTTGTTTTAAACTTCCATCATTTTTCATTATACAATGTCTCAAAACTAAATCAGTCTAATAAAAAATGTATTGTAGTTAGTGTTTTTTTTTTTAAATATCATTATTATTTATTTACTATTTATTCACTTAAACATAATTGAACACAACTTAAACATTATTTACTCTTTAATTTTTAGGTTTTTTTCTTTTAATGTAATTTGTGTCTGCTTTATTGAAGGTTCAGAAACTCATTCAGTCTATTAGGAATACGTAATTTATGTTTTTTTTTTTAATTTAAATTTATCTACTTTATAGAATGTAAAAAATACACATTTAAACTCTTACTAAAACTTAGTTGGCGTTTTCTCAAATTTACTGTTTATCTGTTTTATAGAAAACTAACTCTTTTAGACTTATGTACATTTAAAGATATACACTTAGTGTTTGATAATAAGAGAATAAGTTTATACTTATTCCCTTTGTCGAGGGACCAATTAGTTTTGAAATATAAAACTAATAAAATATTTATACAAGATTGTGTACATATATAATTAAACCAATCTATAGTAAGTGATCCATATTATAATGCTGTTACAATACCTTGAAACAAGTTCGTCCTGTGACCACTAAAAATGGCGTCTCTTTCGGATGTCCACGCAAAATGAATCCACTAGGAAACGTGGTGGAGTCTATGCATTTTCGGCGAGCTAGCTAGCTTATACAACACAGTTCACTTATATATAAATCACTATTTATTGGTTCATATGTACACAAGAAAAGGGCTAACATAAAATAATAACTTAAAGAAAATAAAATCACTTCTTTGTGATAGACACAACGCGCACTTCGCGAAACAATAGAGTCTATGAATTATCAGTTTGTGAGCTATACACAAATTAATTATTGAGAGGTTTGTTTTAGTTAAATTGAGCGAGAGCGAGAGACAGAGAGAGAGAGAGAGAGAGAGAGAGATCTTAGTTTCGCGCACTGGTATCTGAGTTTTAACATATAATTTCCATTCGACTTGGATCGGCAAACAGCACCGCGTGGCTTCTTAGCATTTCCGCACAAGAGTAGATAATTATAATTGTGACCAATCAAATAGTAAAATCATAGGTCACGTGGCCGGCAGATCAAGATAAGCGAAATTCCATTTTGACGGTTGACTGAATCTCTAGGAATCTATGTATTGACTTCACAAGCATGGTAAGAGCATTTGTGTGGTGGGGAGCGCGGTAGTTTGCATAGGCGTTTTCTGTACTTAACACTTAGGTTTAACTTCATGTCCCTTTAAATCTAGGGGCTATATTTTTTGAAAACGATTTGTTAACGTTTAGGTCTATAAATTAAATCAAAATTTTATTTTAATGAAACTAAATTTTAAACGATTAATTCAATTTTCTATCGTTACGTTGTTGTACATTGTTATAACCAAAGCTGTAGGGCAATACATTTTAAAAACTGCAATATTTATTAAAAAATTAAATTAGTTTTATTAATTCATCAAAGCTTTATATCAGAAAAGTGCATTTACATAACGCTATGGAAACACACAATATAAACACTGAAGATAGAGTAAAGTATTAAAGCCGAAGTAAAACTTTTTTTCAAATTATAGCTTCATGACGTCCCAGATTGTCTTTGACCACTTAGCATATTTTGGTTTTAATGTAGCTCAGGCATCACTGAAAATATTATCGTTTATTTAAAAGCGTTTAAGTAAATAAAATTAGTAGTAAGATTATAAGTTCAAATTTTATTTTGTCAATATGTTCTCTCACAATTCAAGTTCAGTACTTTTTTTCATTTTTGGTTTAGAGGCTTCCAATAAATTTTAAAAATAAATATTTAATTTTAAACTGTTTAAGGTATACTAGAGTTGAAACAACTAGATTTTTTTTGTTGCTCTTAAGATTAAATATTACCAGTAATACTAAAATTAGAAAATGTTGATTTTCATCATGCTGTACAGTACCTTAAGTAAATTAAATACACTAATGAATTTTATTGCATTGCTTTTTGTACTAAAATTAAGGTTTTGTTTGGATAATTTTACTAAACTTACATAAATAAACAACAGAATTTATTTCGAGATATTGCAAAAGAAAACAACACATAGTTATTTATATTACATTCAATATATCAAATGTTTTTAAACCTATAAAGGAATTACAGCTTCTGTCAATACTCTTTGTAAAACCCCCCTCAGAGGTGTCATCATTACAGATCATTACTTTTTACAAAGAGCAAAACGGAAAACAAAAATATTGACAGATTTCAATTTTTAAAATTCCCTCACTTTAACTATATATTATTTTTTATAAACAGAAGGAATAAAAAACCCACCAATATCAGAAAAATGATAAAAAGAATTATAACATTAAAAATAATAATACTACTTAAAATGAATAACTTAAAAATTCAACTGATTGTTCCAAACCTAGATACTCAGGCTTTATAATAGACTATACAAAGTACATATAAATTTTGCTGCGATTAAAAAATAATTTTTTAGCACTTATTTTATATATATTTTTAAATAATACAAAATCAATGAGTTGATCATGGTGGATAACATGTTTGTATTTATAAGTTAAACACAAATTACTGTTTACTTACATAAACGAAAACTTTAAATATTTATTTAAGAAATGTGACTACTTTTAATATTTTCATTTAATTTTACATATTTTATATGTTTCTCCTTCACTAAACTTATAATACACAAATTGTTTTTATAAAATAAATATCTTATTAATAATATTTATAAACGTGTTAAAGTATGTAATTTTCAGTCATAAAAGAATAAACCCTCCTTGCATGAATTTACTCTGTATTTGTTAAACTTTAATTTTAATTTTAGAATTGTCATTTATTAAAAGTCATGTCTTTGTCCTTTGATTTATCTAATATAATGGAACAAAAGACTAATAATTTACGTACACTATCTCAATACCGTTGATATATCGAACGTACAATATTTCCGTACAGTTCTAAAAGCTCGTTACAGTAGTAATACATACTATTGATATACTAATTATTAGAATTTGAAAATTATTAATTGTAAACAGATTTAGTTAGCATAAATTTTAATAGTAAAGAAGCATTTCAAAATAAGTATTAAATACACACTATGTATTTCCCTTGTTTAAAGGTGAAAAAAAGAAAAATTGTCATCCGTCGTCAAAAAAATGCTTTTATAATATTTTCCTGATTAATGCGTTTCGAATTGTTTACACAAATACTTCCCATGCAGATTGTGTAAGAGAAAAACAAATGCATTTTAATTTCCCATAAAAGTACTTAATTCAATTGTTTAAAACAAATATCGACTTTTAAAATAATAAGTAAAACAGAAATAAAATTCTCATTACCAAAATAAACAATATCGTTCTTTTAATATATAGTATCCTAAAATTTTTTTCAATTGACAACGTAGTTTATTTCAGAGATTATCAAATTAAGTTTTTAAATAGTTTACTAAACTTTTAAATGTAATATTATTAATTTAATAACAAAATTAATATTATTTATATAATCTTAAAACGTTTTTTGAGTTTTAAAGCCTTGACTTTTGTGTTCAGTAGACAAACAATTATATTTATGTATTGATCAATATATTAACTTAAAGAATATGTAATTATCAATGTTAACATTTTTAATGCCGTAATACTTTAATCATGTTGGTCAAGAAATATATTCATATATCGGGGACAATTATTATAACACTAAATATTTCCTTAACATTGTATTAAAACTGATGAACCAATTTTTAAAATCTAATAATTTTTTCAGGAAATTTATATTCTTTTCAAACAATATTATTATTTCCTTAATACATTTCCAAGAAAAAAAGTAATAGTGAAACTCCATCAGTCATACCAACTTGACAGTTTCAAAATATTACAACAAAACCAACAAGGTGGTTGTTATCAATCTTTCCATGCTACACTATTCTTTCTTTTTATTTATTACTTAAGTAAAACTCGAATGCCATCGATACTATTTTCTGACCTGTCACTTAAATCATGAATGCATCTTTGAAGGTAAGTTAAGTTTCTATAAAAAAATACCTACCAATTACAATTCATTTATCAATTTTATGTAGGCTTTTTGTTTGCAATATTTAAGTTTAATTTATTTAAACAAACTTTAGTTTTTATTTCTACTTAAAAAAATATGTATTGTATTATAATAGTTTTTTATTCGTTGCAGTTCTTTTTTAATCTCCGGCGTAACGACAGGAGATTATAAGTTTAACGTGTAAATCTGTGTATTCATTCTGGCTGTGGCATCGTAGCTCCCAAAAGGATAAACCGGTTTCGATTTAGTTTTTTTTTAGGTGACTTGATCGAGAGTTTTCTTAGATATAATTCAGGAAAATCTGATCAGCAATTCTTGGATTTATATTTTTTATTTACTTGTTATTTATTACAACAATTAATGAAATTTACTTTTACAAATAAAGTTTGTACAAATAAATATAAATTATTATTATCAGCTACAATCCAAATTAAAACTAAATTACACATTAAATTTAAGTCAAATCAAAACTAAAACTAGTTAATAGAGCTGAATTATAATTTTTTTCTTAACTAGGAGTTATTAATAAAACTGCTTTTAATTTAAAATAACTATTATTTAAATTATGCTCCCACTGTTTGCGTCGGTGGGGTTTTCTTATATACTGTATCTGGCTTATAGACAAAATAAATACAAACTATTGAACGTTCCTTCTGAATACATGTTTCAACAAATTTTAAGGTTATTTTTAAAGAATGTGATTATAATATTGATATGTTTGTTAAGATATTAATGGGTTTAAAATAATAGTGACTTGATGTTAATTTAACTTTATTGATTCAAGCTCAATTGATATCTTTTGATAGATACGTTTCCAATAAATAACTGAGTGCAAATAGCGTTCCCTTACGAATGTGTTTTTGACGTAGACAAAACGTAATAATGTTTCGAGTTCTGCAGAAACCTTTTCAATTTTAAGGTTTAATAATTGACGCACAAAGAACTGTTTTATAGACGCGCTAACAGTAAATCAGTCATTTGGATCTTGACAATTCAACAGTTAGTCAACGGGATCTTGATAATTCATAATAAGATGTATGCGTATTCATGTGATTACTAAAAGTTTGGAAGAAATTAAACGTTATCTATTAAAAATAACAAGATTTTGTAAATAGTATATTTATTTAACATTGTAAAGTGTTTAATAAATTATACATATAAACAGCAAAACACAAAATAAAAAGTGGAGAAATTACAAACTTTACCCACAAAATATGTATTCTATCTTCAAAGTTAGTTAGTTTCCATTGATAGATTCTTTATATGTATACCAGTGTTTGTTCGGACGCTATCCGTCATCATTGCATGTTATTACCATTTTTGATATTTTTGTTTTCTATTCATACTCTAATTTTGTGTTTTTAGTTTACAAACATAGATATTATTATAATCATTTACGTTTAAAAGTTTTGTTTATTTTATAAATTAATCTAAAGTATTATTCTTTATAAAAATAGTCTATTTCTTCTCTCGAAACTTATTGCACTATTTTCTTTAGATCCAAATGATGTAAAATAGTCGAACTAACAATACTTAAAAACATATTTAGTGAAGGTGGTAACTAGGAAAAAGAAGGGAGAGAAAACGATAAAGAGAAATACAGTTTTACTAAGCCTCAACTTATTACGACAAATATTAATCTACTATAAAACAAATAATAATTGTACAATTGTTATTTAATTCTTAATTAGATGATTAACAACATATTATTATGTGGATCCGAGACAGTTTGTGTTTTAATGTATTCAAGACATAATATGTAATATATCAACAAACATTAATGCCTATGAATATTTTTTATTTATAATTAATTATTTATTTAAAATATAACTGAAACAACATTTAAATGATAAACTGTTTATTTTTTTGTGTTTAGTTTTTTATAAAACATTTCTAATTGTTAAAAAAATTTATGTTAAATTTACAACACTCAAAAAGCTGTAAAATCCCAATTTTCCAGGTTTAGGGTAATAATATTGGCCGACTATTACCTAAACAAAACACTATGTATATTATATTATTAAAACTTTCAACTAGGTTTTAATAATAGCCCATAGATCTCGTTAGTTTTTATTAGTTACAAACTTTCGATTTCCATAGGCACCTGAATAGAAGCTAAAAATAAATTCTCCTTTTTAATAGTATTATTATTAAAAGTGGTATAGAAAAAAAGTATAAAGAAAACATATTAATAAAGTGAAATACATGCAATAAGATTTATACAACCAAATACACATATCAATTAATTGACTAGAGACTGCTTGATTAACTTTATTAATTAACTTGATGATGTGATTGCTTCTACATCGGACACACGGGCAATTTAGCGCTTCAAAGACATTTGCCCCAAAACAACTTTCAGGCCAATAAATCGAGCCATGCGAAAACTTTAATAGATAGCAATCACTCATACACGGCTTTCGAAACAAATATGACACCTCCCCACACTAAGAAAATCACGTTTGATGAATGCATAGAGAAATTTGAGATTTACAAGTCATTCAAAGAATCACCAAACAATATATTCAATTAAAAATTACTTTTTTCAATATACTCCTTGTATGAGACGGCTTTGAGGCACAATAGACTAATACTAATCAAATAATTTACAATCCTAACCTCACCTCAAGTCTGTACTTCGCGAACCATGCAGATGTGCGCACATGACTCAGCGTTATAATTAAGTGTATAATTATCTAAATAATTATTTAAGTACACTATGGAATGTTATCTACATACAGTGAAATACGTATTGTTATGTTTTACTAGCATATATTATAGTGAAGCAGTAAACAAAATATAATGTTATGTTATTATAATTATTATGTAAGTAAGAAATACATGATATATAGTATAACTTTCTTTCAAAACAAATTTGACATAACCAGAAATTATACTATAGCATATAAACGTTACAGTTTTGGAGTGTATCCTAACCATATTGTTGTAAGCGTATAATTCGTAAATAAAAAACGCCTTTGTCAATAAACCAAATTATAATTTGTCAATAAACCAAATTATAACAGAACTTCCTATTTTAAGAGCTAAAATATATTAATTTTTTTTTAAAACTCTGTTTTATAGTGTTTCACTGTCGAAATAAAGTCACTATAAATTAAGCTTTAAGAGTCAATGTCCTCACACAGAATAGCTTGTTTACTCTGCCTTCACCACATGAGTCGTTTATCACTTTCAAGCGTTTTTTCAAAGAACATTTTCTAAGAAAATTTATTTAAATTTATTTGATAATGAATTTCAAATAATAGTAATTGAATTATTAAAAAAATATATATTTTTTTAATAATATATATATTTTAATTATATCTAATCTATAATAAAACCAACAACGCACACTGCTGTTTTTGTTTAATTTTCTAATGTATAACTTGTAGTTCTAACATTATGAAATTCAAATTTGTAAACATCCCATTGTTGTAATTCAGAACTGAATAATAACAATAGATTAATAAAATTATAATAATTAAACATAATCATGAAGTAAAGACCACTAACTGTAACTTGAATGATAATACTTGCAGTTAATTATACATTTGAATTAAACTATGTTAAAAATAAATTCCGTAATACTAAATAATAAATAAGTTAATAGTATAAACTAACATACAAATTTTCAATATTAAATATTAAATTTTTTAAATTCCTATAAATTGAAATGTAAATAGACCTATAAATCCCAGAGAATAGCCGTAGGATTTAAAGTAAAATTTAAAACAACGTTTCAGGTTTTTTTCTAAACTACAAAAGTAAATTATAAAACCTCACTTAAGTTCTAGTATTCTATACCAATGAAAACAGAACACTAATTAATCCCCACAGTGACAGTTTGTCATTGCCGGGTTTTCTCATAGATTGTTTAACCTAACAGACATACTACAACAAAAACCGTAAAGAAATCTTTTTTTTTTTTTTATCTGCACTGATACAATATCAAAACAAACATTTCTTTAACTTCTTTAATACTATTTATTTGAGTTTCGAGTTTCTACATATCGACTATTTACCCCGTTCTAAACACCTAAACTAAATAATTTCTATTCATATACAGTATATTTGGAATATAAAATAAAGTATGTTTGAAATAAAAGAGTTTTTATCTTTTAATTTTGTATAAATAACAACAAAATAATGTTCGTAATTTTGTTCTTGTGAGTACATTTGATCCAAGGAAAACATTTACATTATAATTCTGCTTTCATACATGTACTTGTTTTGAAGGGTGGTAGAAAATGTTTGATCTAATTTTATTCTGGATATATAAGTTATTATTAAGACAAACAAAACCAATCTCTCTGACTCCCTTCTATTCCACACCAGCCAAATAACTTTTTATAACTATTTTACAACTTATACCCATGATTTAAAAATATTTATATAAGAAACCACTAAGTTAAATGGAATTGGTAAATTATAGATTTACCTAATATCTTTTCTAGTTCAAATTTGTTAAATTTAAAAATGAAAAATACTTTCCAGAGAAACTATTGTCTACTTATAGACAACTGTGAGTGGTTAATTTACAGTCAATTGTTGATGGTAGTGACTATTTATTGTAAAAACGAAGTATAAACAGTTATTATATAGGTGTTATCTACATTGTGACAACTATTTAATAAATAATTTAATAAATAATAAATAATTTAGAGTTCATGTTACTAACATTTTAAATAAGAAATATAAATAAAATTATTTTAGTGACTGTGAACCATTTCAGTTAAACAGTCAAGGAACTAAAATTAATATTGCTTTTAACCTTTAAGATTTTGTTTATGATGTACATAAATAAACTAAAAACATTAGTTGCATTAAAAAACTTATACATGATGTTTCGTGTAGTCTACGGCAACTTTGTTGAATAACTCCAAATTTAGATTATACTATTATTAATATTAATATATTCCGCATTTAATTTAACTTTTTTTTAACTTACAAGAACAACAGTATTTGATATATTTCTATAAAAGCATTTATATAGAATCTGATAAGTAACCAAGTAAACTGGCATAGACATTCACCGGAAACAGTAAAGTTAAAAATGAAATAATATTTAACTTTAATAAATTAAGATATACTATTTGCTTTCATACATTTTCATGTTTGTTTATAACAAATTAATTTTGCGTTTAACAATAAGAATGCATTGTAGATTTTTTTTTTCAAATAATAAAATGTACAAATTTGGATTTCTTAACATAGTAATAATACTTACGTGCGAACGAAGCAAACACTTTGATTCATGTCAGTACAAACAAGAGTACCAGGAACAAATTTTGATTATATTTTCAAAATAGGGTACATAGGTATTACATTCCTTTTTACGGGTAGAATGTCCGTATCTAGTGTTTTATATGATTAACTTATAAAAGAAACTTTAGAATAAACCATCACCAATTTAATTTACCACTACTGCTATTCCTGCAGATCATTCTTATATAAAGTAAAAGCCCTAAAATCCTCTACTTCTTAATTTAACACACAAAATATGAATTAGAGTTAAGATCTTGTTGGTTTATCGTTGTTGGTAAAATGTATCATGAAAGTACAACTAATTTGAAGTACAAGCATTATTAATTTATACATAACTAAGATACCATTTTATTTAAAAAACATTTTTTCAATTTGTAATTTCAAACACACAACCATTTTACTTTCTCACTATATTATAGTATAGAGAAAGTATAGTGATCGCAAACAAAATCAATGTTGAGATTTTTGTGGAATTATCCGTTTAGAGACCCCTTGACTCCAAAAAAGTGGTTTTTACAAAAATGCCTGTCTATATGTTTACAATGCTAGAGAGAAAACTATTTGATCAATGTCGAACAAACTTTCACCAAACACGTCAATTAGGAAGGTGTTGATGCACGAAAAAAGGTTTTAAAAAACAATCGCCTTTGTGGCCAAAAAAAACCCCCTAAATCAGTTATATTTTTTTCATTAAAAAAATTTCTCTAACGATTTTGTTAAAATTTGGCTTATTTGTAACCCTATATGTACTCTATCATATGCAAAAACCCGCATCTTTCTAAACTTTCTGGTTTAGCTAATATAAATCATAAAGTCAATAGTAATAAAAAGACTTTTGGGGTTTTTTGGCCAAAAAGGGGTTGTTTTTCGAAAAATTTCTAAACTTTTTTCATGCATCTATGCATTAATAATTGACATGTTTTTTGCAAATTTGCTCGAAATGGATCAAATAGTTATCTCTCTAGCTAATAATAATAATAATATTTATTAGTTGCTTTAATGTATATCCACTCTCATACTTCAATCCAATTATGAAGTCTGTGTCAATCTGTTTAATAATTTAAGTATGTTTGTGAGAAAGTTGTGCCAGTTTCTTTTACCGTTTATTTTCTGTGCCTGGCTATGTTGTTACTTCAGCACAATAAAAGTTGTTATAGTTGGTCGGAAAACAACCTTACCTTCAAATTAAAGTGAAAGCATGAAGATTGCATTCACACTAACCTGAGTTCCAACCAGTTTGAAAATATTGTATTTTATGCTTGTGGGTTTATTCTATAAAGAGCGGCTACTTCAAAACAGTGCGAAATCACCGAATCTTCAGTCTTCTCAGATGGTGTACTATTTATAAAAAATAAAACTGAAGTTAATATTAATAATTGATAAATTTAACTATATTCTTCATCTATTTTCAGCATTGACAACTTTCTGACAGTATTATCTAAGAAAAATCAATATGAAAAAGTTCTAAAATATTTATTTTGTTTATTATTTGTTTCAAATGTTATTTTGTAGTTTGCAAAGAAATTTAAAAATTTACTACATACTATGATTCTTTCATAAAATGTAGACATTATGAGTTACAGAGTCAGGTCGTATAAATATTAAATTAATTCAATACAGTATATTTAAATATTTAGAAACGACAACAAAGTAATACAAAGAATGCAATTGGTAGGCAACCTATTACTTAGCAAGGTGCTTTATTTAAACTTACTTGTTTCCTAACAATGGAACATTAATGATAAAAAAAAAGAAAGTTAATTAATGGAAGTGCATTTACAAGCAACAGAAAATGAATATGTTTATGGATTTAGTAATGTTTTAAAAAAACTGATTTTATTTTACAGTTAACAACTTAATAACTTATATATTAGTTAAAACTATCCACATGGAATGTTAAGAGTACATTTCATAACATAATATTATTTGATCAAATATTAGTTTCTCGCTTGTGTTTTAAATAACAATTATTTTCAATATCTAAAACGTTTTGTATATATTCCCAGAACGGTACAAAAAAGATTTAAGTTTCATAAAATATTCAGCACGCGATTTCAACGCACCCCACTTGAAACTCAATCCTTGCGACGTCAACTGCATAATAATTGTTTAGCAAAATTTAGATAAAATTCTACCCTTTTTATATTACTGCATATAGCCAGTGTCTTCATTATCTGTAAATAAATTATGAACACCGTGTATTGTGGCTTGTTCCTCGGGCTAAGTTCTGTATAACCATACATTTTATTGCAGCTGTGTCGTATTAAACCCTCTTCAATCCGTTTCTTGACGTAGAGGTTTAGAACCCTCTACATTCCATTCCTTTTATTTTCCATTTATTTTCGAAATTCCTATTTCATCACTTGCTCATACCTAGTTCATCTCTTCATTTGGTAAGTACTTTTAAATTATTTAATAAATGCAATTTTTAAATAATAACTAATTCCGCAGTAGATATATTTGTCTATGGAAATTCTAATTTATTATGCAATACCATTACAGTACTCCAATTTCGAAAGTATTTTCAACTATTTCAAACTTAGTAAGATAAAATAATGTTTAATACAACATTAAAATGAATGTTCTTTTTACGAATGTTCATAATTTTAAACAACGCCTGTAGGCTTATACCGATAATTTACTTTGTAAATGTATTAACCTCTAATTTAATAACCCCGTAGTAATGTACGACTTTGTCATTGAAACGCATTTGATCATTAAACGTATGTGTGTTAGAATTAGTGTATTGTTATTTTTTTTTAACTGTCTATTCAAGTATAGTATATTTCACAACTAGTGGAAAAGTAGGCTTTTTCAGTTTGAACCTTGTTTGTGCACTCAAGACTAGGACTGACTTGAGAAGCAAAAAAATTCCATGTTACATATAACGTAATTTTGGTCCCTCTTTCAAAGTTTTGATTTTGTATTATTCGTCTAAAGCCCACAAATATTGTCTTACTGAAACGTTTTGAGTTCAGAGGAGATCCCAAAAAAAATACCGGTAACTGGAAACATGTAGGCCTACCTTATCACGTGATTTTTTCATTTTTTCAAAATTTGGATTTTGCCTTATTCGTCTAAAGCCCACACATATTTTGTCTTACTGAAAGGTTTTGAATTCAGGGAAGATCGCAATAAAAATACCGGTAACTGAAAACATGTACCTTATCAAGTAATTTTTGGTTCTTTTTTTTGGAAAATTGTTGTCTTAGTATTAAAGCCAATACAGTGTTTGTCTTACTGAGCGTTTCAGTGAGCTCAAGTCCATAATAACTTGATGAAGCAAGACATTTCCATATACCATTCGACGTCATTTTTGTTCCTTTTTACAAATTTTTATTTTGTGTAATTAACATAAAGCCCACAAATATTTTGTCTTACTGAACGATTTTGAGTCGCTTATAAAAATTTAATCGCTGTATAAAGGCCGTTAAAGGAAATCATATACCTTATTAAGTATTTTTTGGCCCTTTTTTGAAATTTCGAAAATATATAGCGTCGTTAAGCCCCCAGTCTGACGAGTAAAACAAAAGATTTTTCACAACACCAACCAAGCAGTTCATATGTGTAGCCCTCAAAACCACCGCCTTATCAAGTAAATTTTCGTGCCCTTTCTCCTATTAGGTCGGATTAGTTTTTAATGTATATTATTTGTTTCTTTTTAAATTTGCAATTGATGTGGTTAGTAAACTGTAATGTTGGAATTTTAAACACTTAGGGCATTTTTGACTTC
The DNA here is from genome assembly GCA_018207615.1 of Philaenus spumarius. Classification (NCBI taxonomy): domain Eukaryota; kingdom Metazoa; phylum Arthropoda; class Insecta; order Hemiptera; family Aphrophoridae; genus Philaenus; species Philaenus spumarius. The sequence goes on along the minus strand of JAGFPH010000892.1, from coordinate 198,993 downwards.
TATAAAATGATACTTTTTCAACATTGGCTAATGGTTTATTTTAATATGTATCTAGTAAATTGTAAATACATATCCATATCCAAACCACCATAATATGTTTTAAAACCATACTATAATTATATTGGGCCTTTTGTGTTTTCTGGTTGTTAAGTAAGTTTTTAGTTACAAAACTCTCTTCATGTCTAAGAATAACACAAGAATAAAAATGTTCACCAACTTTTGCAATATTTACTTCACTTCATTTTTTAATATACCTTGATATAAAACCTGAATCAAAATAGCTTCCAGCTGAACTAAAAGAAACCTAGCAAAGATTATACTTTGGGTTTATGTTTACAACTTCAATCAATATAAGTCTTGTGATGCTGATTTTCTTAAAACATGAGTTAAATAACTATTGTAAGCTATAATACGTTATAAGATTTGCTTTGAGGTTATTAAATGGATATAAATACAAAATTGTATCATCATTATATTTTGTATACAAATTTAAAGAAAAGATATATATTTGTTTAACTTTGGAAACATTCGTACATATAAACAGCCGATTTCACCCATCATCTGTGACACGAAACAAACACAGTGTAGATTATAGTTTGTGGTTATGTTTACAACTTCAATCGTTATAGTTTCTTGTTATGTTGATTTTTTTAAATATGAGTTATAGAACGAATGCATGCCATATAATATACGTTATAATATTTGCTTTAACCCTCTAAGCGGCAATGTTAAATTTTTTGGACTTTTGGCGTTTGCAAGCATATTTTCAAAAATTCGTAAAAATAGTAATTCTTTCCCAATCCAAAAGTGTCCCATAGATTTTTTATAGAAAAAGGTCCAAGGAATTCATGTATGGAACTAAAAAATGGATTGATGTAAAGTTATAAAAGTTTTTAGCTCAGGAAGAAAGAAATGTTCAGTAACAGAAAAAGAAATAAACTTTAGTAGTCTGTACTGCTGTTTGAATAACAACTAAAAAGTCAAATATAGTTTGCTTTACACCAAACGAAAAATTGAACTTTGGTCTATAAATGGATAAAAAAAGTGTATTGAAATAATTGGAATAATAAAAGATATCTCGAACTCAAAATGTGCTGTTTTATTGGTTGAAATCTGCCCAATTGCAAAGGTTTACAGACAATTCCATATCTTTGGAACTCATTCTCAAACTATGGGTAGTGATTTATTATTTACTATTTATAAATATTTTAACACTCTGGTAATCATATCTTATATACTAGTAACCCTTTGGTAATGATTTATTATTTACTTATTACTGCAATTTTTAACCATCGGTTTATAGTGATTAGCAGTTTTAGTTTAACATAACGGCGCATTTCAGTTACATTAGTAGAATATAAACAATATGTTAATGTACGATGACATAAGGGACAATTGTACTACTCTTTGAAATAAAGGAAAAATACATCTATAATTTCAATTTACTATCAACAAGACTGTAATAAAATCTATAAATTTTCACCCATCAGTACAGCTGGTATTGAATATATTATTTAGTGAAACTATTAAACTACTGTAGTTATTATTTGTATTGTTATATACATTACTTTTTTTAGTTTAACAAAATGACTCTACTCGACAATCATATAACTGATATATTAGAGTATTATCAATGTTTTTAATGGTAATTTTGTGCGTATTTATTGTTGCACTAACATAATATTTATACGTTAAGGACAATTTTCCTTTAAAATTCGCAAGGTTAAGCTAATTTCCAGGACAAGTTTACCAGATTTTATTTTTGTTAATAATACAAAATATAAAAACATTTTGTTTGTAATTAATTAGCATATAATTAAATAATAATAGCTTACATTTTATATAGAAATTTGCCTGTAAAATAATTTTTGTTGACGAACTTTCTGAACATATCCATACTAAACAGTAATACAAAATGTTAAAGAAACACTAATTCATTTACTGACTGTTTATTTGCGATCGTACAATACCGAAATATTAATTTTATTATAAAATCCGTTTAAGGGCTTGTAGCCCTCATTTTTGTACAGACTTGTAACAGTGGAGTGTCCATATTAATAACACGACATATGGGTTTCTCTGCACTGCTAACTTAACTTGAAACTTAGAATAGTATAATTTCTATTGTTAGATGAAATAATATTGAATTATACAAGATTTCATTCAGAAATAAATGAATTTCATTGGTTTAAGTTACTGTTTGTGAAACTATTATTATTTTGTTGCAGGGAATCACTACCATCAAGAGCAAATAAGTTTCCAATGTTATGACTCTACCAATTAAACTATGGTTAATTTTATCATGTTTTAAATATTTTCGTACATACATTATGTAATACATTAATAATATTAAATTAGTTATACATTTTCAAATTAGTGTAATTTTGTATGTTCCACAACAGATTATTATGTTCCAGTTTCATCAAAATCAACTATAACAGGTGTATGTATTATTTTGTCTATTCTTTGAAATAAGTTAATGGAATTACTTTTGATTGTTTGTCATATTTATGTTTTTTTTTTTTTAATATATGGCTTGATCTTAATTTATATTGATTCATAATTTTTGAACTATTGTAGTTTATATAATACAATTAATTGTTTTTAAAACCACAATTTGTAGAATGTTCTTAGTTCAATTAATTTAGGTAATTAAATCGCCAAGAATATGATATATAGACACTCATGTTTTATATATATAAGAGTAACTCTTTCCTAGCATGTGTGTAGAATATGTTTGGTAGATCACTTTGATAAATTATACTAGGGATGTGAGTAGCATATGCGAAGAATATACAATATCCATATTGAGATCATGAATGTACCCAGAATAAGCTGGTTACCTTCTATGCTGTGTAGAATACGCATTGAATGTGTAAAGCTCAGATTAAAATAGTAAAATGAGACCTGCATAATTGTATATTGTGCAAAAATCACATTGCGATCGTGAATATGCTCAGAATATACCAGACATGTTCTATAGAATTGTAGGAAGCGTCTAGCTTTTGCAAAGAATGTGCGTAGTTCATACTGAAGTCATCAAACGTGCCATAATATGCTGAGCATATTCTAGGAATATTATCCTGGCATGTGCAAGGAATAAATTGGAATATTTCAGAATATCCTTTGCATATTCCGCATATACTTTAAGAACAAAATATTAATAGTTTCACAAACAGTAACTTAAACCAATGAAATTCATTTATTTCTGAATGGAATCTTGTATAATTCAATATTATTTCATTTAACAATAGAAATTATACTATTCTAAGTTTCAAGTTAAGTTAGCAGTGCAGAGAAACCCATATGCCATGTTATTAATATGGACACTCCACTGTTACAATTCTGTAAAAAAATGAGGGTCACAAGCCCTTAAACGGATTTTATAATAAAATTAA